>CM035795.1:2904139-2936639 GCA_020466265.1 Siphamia tubifer
CAAAAGTTACATTGAGTGAAACTAGACTACTATGACAGAACATTAGTGGGTCTAGTACAACTATGCTATAAAATAAAAATATAATATATAAATAATGTCAACTCCATTTTTCCCTCTATGTTTTAGAGCCAAAAAAAAATTAAGTTATGTACCACATAATTTGAATAACATGAATAAATGGACACTTTTGCAGAAAAAAATGACATTTTAACAAGATCATGTCTCAATTTATCATTTACAACATACATATTATTTATTAGTGGATCAAATACAAATACACTAAACATTTAATAACAGGCAGAACATTGTTAAACTTACACTTCATACATTTTTAAATGCTCATATTTATTCAGGTTATTCACCTTTTGTGAAATGATTTTTGCTTTATTGTAAATAATAAAGTTATTATGGTAGTATTTATATGTTATTATGATAGTATTTATAGGTTATTATGATAGTATTTATAGGTTATTATTATAGTATTTATAGGTTATTATTATAGTATTTATAGGTTATTATGATAGTATTTATAGGTTATTATTATAGTATTTATAGGTTATTATTATAGTATTTATAGGTTATTATGATAATATTTATAGGTTATTATTATGATAGTATTTATAGGTTATTATGATAGTATTTATATATTATTATGATAGTATTTATAGGTTATTATGATAGTATTTATAGGTTATTATGATAGTATTTATAGGTTATTATGATAGTATTTATAGGTTATTATGATAATATTTATCGGTTATTATTATGATAGTATTTATAGGTTATTATGATAATATTTATAGGTTATTATTATGATAGTATTTATAGGTTATTATTATGATAGTATTTATAGGTTATTATGATAGTATTTATAGGTTATTATTATGATAGTATTTATAGGTTATTATGATAGTATTTATAGGTTATTATTATCATAGTATTTATAGGTTATTATGATAGTATTTATATGTTATTATCATAGTATTTCTAGGTTATTATGACCTGTCCATGTTTCCCTGTGTTTTTCCTCCAGTTCAGTGAACAGTACGGCCCAGTGGTGACTCTGTACCTGGGCCCTCAGCGGGTCGTGGTTCTGATTGGATACGAGGCTGTGAAAGAGGCTCTGGTGGACCAATCAGAGGACTTCATTGGAAGAGGACAGTTTCCTTTTCTTGTGAAAGTTACAGATGGTTATGGTACTGTGGAGATGCAACATCTAACAAATATCTTTAATGGATTTATCTTCAAGCTTTGTTTTAAAACAGGGGTGTCAAACATGACGCCCGGGGGCCAAATGCGGCCCACCAAAGGTTCCAATGCGGCCTCTGGGATGAATTTTCAAAGGTCAATAATTCAACAATAAGGCTGTAAAAGTGATTTTAGTTCAGGTTCCACATACACATACATATTATCTACGGTCATATAACATGAAGGAAAGAAAACGAGTTTGAGACCCCTGTAAAATGCAGTAAAAATACACTAAATGTACTAAAAATAGAGTAAACTGCAGTAAAAACAGAGTAAAATGGAAAAAAACTGTTAAACAGGAGCTGACTTGCCAAACATTTATATATTCAAAATTAACAGATTACAATCTGCAATCGATTATAACAAGGAAATAGATTTTAAATACTGAAAATCTTGTTGAAAGTTACTTGAATTTGTTCATAATATTAATATTCTTTAACTTTGCATTTAAGTTTTCAGGTGAACAAGTACTGATGAAATAATGATGCGTGTAAATTATTATTCTATTATTATTATTGAAAAAAACAATACAGTGATGTGTGTATGTTGTTCTTCTATTAAACATTTATTTACTGAACAACTTATGTTCAAATTATTTGAAGTGTTTAGACCCTTTATATTAAGGCACAGAAAAAAGATTAGAAAAGAAATTTGAAAAGAGAAAAGTAAATATTAATAATGCAATTGCCATCGTGTGTGTGTGTGTGTGTGTGTCTGTGTGTGTGTGTGTGTGTGTCTGTGTGTGTGTCTGTGTGTCTGTGTGTGTGTGTGTGTGTTTGTCTGTGTGTGTGTGTGTGTGTGTGTCTGTGTGTGTGTGTGTGTGTGTTTGTCTGTGTGTGTGTGTGTGTGTGTGTGTCTGTGTGTGTGTGTGTGTGTCTGTGTGTGTGTGTGTGTGTCTGTGTGTGTGTGTGTGTGTCTGTCTGTGTGTGTGTGTGTGTCTGTGTGTGTGTGTGTGTGTGTGTCTGTGTGTGTGTCTGTGTGTGTGTGTGTCTGTGTGTGTGTGTGTGTGTCTGTGTGTGTGTGTGTGTCTGTGTGTGTGTGTCTGTGTGTGTGTGTGTGTGTGTGTGTGTGTCTGTGTGTGTGTGTGTGTCTGTGTGTGTGTGTGTCTGTGTGTGTGTGTGTGTCTGTGTGTGTGTGTGTGTGTCTGTGTGTGTGTGTGTGTGTGTGTGTCTGTGTGTGTGTGTGTGTGTGTGTGTGTGTCTGTGTGTGTGTGTGTGTGTCTGTGTGTGTGTGTGTGTGTGTGTGTGAGAACAGGACAGTGTAGACTTCGCCTATCCAACTTCATGATTTGTTTCTTAGGATTGTTCAGACATACGCTGCACTGACGTGTTGTCAAAACTCCCAGTTGTTGTCTGTACCGGGGCAACACATTATTTCCAGAGTAACGGTAACGGCGATACACTTATGGAAAATGAATTAAGTAATTACTCTGTTCCTGGAAATGTGTCTGCGTTAGTAACACTGTTAAACTCTAACGCTGTTTTTCGCAAAACTGCTTTTAACACATATTTCATACAAACTTGGTAAATTTTTAAATAATTTTTAAAGGTAGCATTTGGGGACTTGGAACGATTCAGACCTTTTACATTTAAAATGTGACTCTATTTACGAAGAATTCACGTTATGAAAACACTTCTGGAACTAATTAATCTTGTAAGTAGAGGTACCACTTGTCACGCTTCTAGTAAGGAGGACCCAAAATACAGACTTCGGGAAACAAGGCTCTTTTATTCTGAGCTCCAAGAGATGTCCAGAAATGAGAATAGACCACATAGGTCATACAAACAAAACTTGATCCTTAACCAAATAGTTCAATCTCCCAAGGGGGACCAGGATCCGGTGGGTACCGTCCGGAAGGAGACGAGGCTTCTGAAGACGTATGTCTATGGGGTGAACTGACAAAGAAGAAAGCAAAGGAAAAGACTTAAATAGGGAGAAGTGATGAGGACAGGTGTGTGAGGACCAGGTGAAATAATTAGGGTGAAAGGTGACAGGAAGCAGAAGGGAGACAAAAACAGTGAGTAGAGATATGACAGTGCCCCCCCCTCAACGGCCGGCTCCCGACGGCCCAGGGAGCTCCGGGTGATCCTGATGGAACGCCGTAATGAGCGACTGGTCGACCACGTAGCTGGCTGGGATCCAGGACCGCTCCTCCGGTCCATAACCTTCCCAGTCCACCAGGTACTGCCAGCCCCGGCCCCGGCGACGAGCCGCGAGGAGACGTCGCACGGTGTAGACCGGACCGCCGTCCACTATCCTGGGCGGCGGGGGGGGGGGTGCTGTGCAAGGAACCAGAGGGTGGGGAATTTGGTGGGGCTTAATGCGGCTGACGTGGAAGGTGGGGTGGATTCGCATGGCCCTGGGAAGACGAAGCCTGACAGACACAGGATTAATGACTTTCACAATGGGAAAAGGACCAATAAATCTGGAAGCCAACTTACGGTTCTCCACCCGGAGCGGCAGGTCCCGAGTGGAGAGCCAAACCCTCTGCCCCACCTGGTACGGAGGAGGATCTGAGCGCTGCCTATCAGCCGCCCTCTTGGCCGTAGCTGACGCCCTGAGAAGGGACCGCCTGGCACGGGCCCAGACCCTCCTGCACCGCTTGATCAGCGAAGAGGCGGCCGGAACTCTGATTTCCCCCTCTGGCTCGCCGAACAGTGGAGGTTGGTACCCAAACACACACTGAAACGGGGAGAAACCAGTGGACGCCGAGGGCAGGGTGTTGTGCGCAAACTCCACCCAGATGACCTGCCGACTCCAGGTGGAAGGATTAGAAGAGGCGAGAAGGCGCAGTCCTGTCTCCAAGGCCTGATTGGTCCTCTCTGCCTGCCCGTTAGACTGGGGGTGATAGCCTGAGGAGAGACTAGGCTTGGCCCCAATAAGGCGATAGAACTCTGCCCAAAATTTAGAAACAAATTGGGGCCCCCTGTCTGACACAATATCCCTGGGGAACCCATGCACCCTACACACGTGATCCAATAGAACCTCTGCCGTCGCTTCTGCTGAGGGAAGCTTCGGCAGAGGTATAAAACGGGCCATCTTAGAAAATCTGTCCACCACCGTGAGCACCACCGTCTTACCATCTGAAGGGGGCAACCCGGTCACAAAATTCAAAGAGATATGACTCCAGGGACGTGTCGGGATAGACAGGGGCCGCAGCAAACCAGCGGGACGCCAATGGGATGGCTTTACCTGGGCACAAACCGGACAAGAAGAGACATATTCCCTCACCTCTTTCTCCATTCCCTCCCACCAGAACCTCTGCCGAATGAACGCTAGGGTTCTCCTGACCCCGACTAGCCAACCGCACCTGGTCCTCTATCTCCCATGCAAGGCCCCCGATCACCAGAGACTGGGGCAGGATGTTCTCGGGTTCCTTCTGTGGGGAAGAAGGGGTGAACTGGCGGGACAGAGCATCGGCCTTCCTGTTCTTCAACCCCGGCCGATAAGTGAGGTTAAAATTAAACTGGGTGAAGAACAGTGCCCATCTAGCCTGCCGGGCATTAAGTCGCTTGGCGCCCTGGATATATTCCAGGTTACGGTGATCTGTCCACACCATAAACGGCTGTTCTGCGCCCTCCAACCAGTGTCTCCACTCCTCCAGGGCCTCCTTTACTGCTAACAGTTCCCTATTCCCTACGTCGTAATTTTGTTCAGCGGGAGTGAGACGGTGAGAAAAAAAAGCGCAAGGGTGAATACGGTTGTCCTTAGAGGACCGCTGGGACAGAATCGCCCCAACCCCCACCTCAGAGGCATCCACCTCCACAATGAACTGGAGGCGAGGGTCGGGTAAGGTGAGAACCGGAGCCGAGGTGAACAAGGTCTTAAGTCGGGTGAAGGCATCATTGGCCCAAGGGGTCCACCCAAACCGAGTCTTCTCAGACGTCAGCTGGAATAACGGAGCCGCCACAGAGCTGTACCCCCGGATGAAGCGGCGGTAAAAGTTGGCAAAACCCAGGAAGCGGCAAAGCTCCCTGCGTGACTGGGGAGGAGCCCAGTCACGGACCGCTCTCACCTTGGCATCCTCCATCGCTACTCGTCCCTCAGACACAACGAAACCCAGAAAAGTGACAGACGGGGAGTGAAACACGCACTTCTCAGCCTTTACAAATAACTGGTACTCTAAGAGACGGGTGAGGACGGTGCGGACATGCAAGATGTGGGTAGACAGATCTGGGGAGAAAATAAGGATGTCATCTAAATAGACGAACACGAACCGATTGAGAAATTCCCGAAGAATGTCATTAACGAAATTTTGAAACACCGCGGGTGCATTGGTGAGACCGAAAGGCATGACCAGGTACTCATAGTGACCAGATGGAGTGTTAAAAGCCATTTTCCACTCGTCCCCCTCCCGTATCCTCACCAAGTGGTATGCATTGCGCAGATCCAACTTGGTGAAGACACGGGCGCCCTGAAGCTGTTCAAAAGCAGTGGAGATGAGTGGAAGTGGGTACCTGTTGCGGATGGTGATGTTATTGAGGCCCCGGTAGTCAACGCATGGTCGGAGGGTGCGATCCTTCTTCTCAACAAAGAAGAACCCCGCCCCTGCGGGAGACGAGGAGGGTCGGATAAGGCCTGCCTGGAGAGAAGTATTGATGTACTCTGTCATCGCATGTGTTTCTGGACCTGAGAGGGAATATATCTTTCCTCGAGGAGGAGATGTGCCTGGTAACAGTTCAATAGCGCAATCATACGCTCGATGAGGTGGTAGAGATAATGCCCGCTGCTTGCTGAATACCTCCTGCAGAGGCCGGAACCCCGATCAGATCTGGGGAAACAGGGCGCTCAGGGACAGTAGCAGAAAAACAAGAGAGGTTAGACCTAACGGGCCCGGGCTCCCCCACCCCGAGGGATAAGCAGTTGTCGTTGCATGTGTCAGCCCAGGACAAAACTCTAGCTCTCCTCCAGTCTATGTGAGGGTTATGTGCAGAAAGCCACGGAAAACCCAACGCCACCGGGTGAGCCAGAGAACGAAAAGGGAAAAGAGGGATTAATTCGGAGTGACCATCGGGAAAGGTTAGCCTGACCGGGGAGGTCTGATGAGTTATGTTACTTAAGGGTCTCCCGTCCAGGGCTATGGTGGAGCGTGGTGCAGATAGGGGGTGAACTGTAAGGTCTAATTTGCGGACTAACTCAAAACTAATCAGATTGGCGTCAGCACCAGAGTCAATTAGGACTGAGGAGGAAATAGTGTCAGATTGGGAAGAAAGTGAGAGGGTGAAACAGGCATGAGTGGAACTCACCGAACCAGGCCTTAGCAGAGGGGACCGCATCGGGTTGGATGGACAGACGTTTACACGGTGACCCTCAGCCCCACAATACAGGCACAGCCCCCCCACCAAACGCCGCCGTTTCTCTGCGTGGTTCAGTCTAGTCCTTCCCAACTCCATTGGCTCCTCCCTGAACCTGGAGGAATCTGGTGGAGATGACCCATGGCCGTGGCCGGAAGCACCTGCCTTAGGACCATAGGTGACGCGTCCAGATCCTCCAGTCCGCCGCTCCTCCTCTCTCTCTCTCCGCCGGTCCCGGAGTCGCTGATCCACCCAGATGACGAGCGCGATGAGGGCGTCAAACTGCTCCGGGAGGTCCAGTGGCGCCAGGTGGTCCTTCACGGTAGGGGACAGCCCCTGGAGGAACATCCCCTGGAGAGCCGTGTCGTTCCATCCACTGTCTGCCGCCAGCGTCCGGAAGGTGATGGCGTAATCCGCCGCCGTACCGCTGCCCTGGCGGAGAGTGGTGAGTTTCTGGGCCGCCTCCTGCCCGTGCGAAGCCTGCTGGAAGATCCTCTTGAAGGACTCGATAAAGGCCGGGAGAGACCGGCAGCAGGGGGAATCCTTCCCCCACTCAGCAGTGGCCCAAGTCTCGGCTCGCCCCATTAGATGGGATATAATGAAAGCGATCTTCGCCCGATCGGAGGGATAACAAGAAGGAGATAGTTCAAAGTGAATGTTACACTGAGTAAAAAAAGACTCACAGCGTCCGGATTCCCCCAAGAACTTCTCTGGACGAGACAGATGAGGCGAGGCGGAGACAGAAGCGGTGGCCGGAGCGGCGGCCGGAGCGGCGGCCGGAGCAGCGGTCGGAGCAGCGGCGGAGCAGCGGCGGAGCAGCGGTCGGAGCAGCGGCGGCCGCCGGGGCGGACTCGGCAGCGGACAGCGGGGGCTCAGCGCCAACGGAAGGAGAGCAAGCTGATAGGGACTCTGTTAACCCTCTCATCTGTTCCCCGAGGGCGAGCAGGATCCGCTCGTGGCGATCGGCCGACTCCTGGAGAGCCTGCTGAAGCTGTGTGAGCCGTTCCTCTTGAGCTCGGAGCCGGAGCGCCTGATTATGAATGGCGGTTCCCAACTGGTTCGCGTCTGCGGGGTCCATAGTTGGTCAGTTCACTCTGTTACGCTTCTAGTAAGGAGGACCCAAAATACAGACTTCGGGAAACAAGGCTCTTTTATTCTGAGCTCCAACGAGAATAGACCACATAGGTCATACAAACAAAACTTGATCCTTAACCAAATAGTTCAATCTCCCAAGGGGGACCAGGATCCGGTGGGTACCGTCCGGAAGGAGACGAGGCTTCTGAAGACGTATGTCTATGGGGTGAACTGACAAAGGAGAAAGCAAAGGAAAGGACTTAAATAGGGAGAAGTGATGAGGACAGGTGTGTGAGGACCAGGTGAAATAATTAGGGTGAAAGGTGACAGGAAGCAGAAGGGAGACAAAAACAGTGAGTAGAGATATGACACCACTGTATAGGATTTACTTCATATTTATCAGGGCTATTAATTTTTTTTTCCTTTTGTTTCATGACAATCACCCCCTATTTGTGACCTTTAACCTCCCTCTGCTTGTGCGAAGGGTTGGCGATCAGTAACGGAGAGCGATGGAAGCAGCTGCGACATTTTACCCTGACGACTCTGAGGGACTTTGGGATGGGACGAAAAAGGATGGAACAGTGGATCCAAGAGGAGAGTGAACACCTGCGGGCATGAATGGAGAGTACAACAGGTGAAGATCTGTGAAAAAAAGTCCAAAAAAGAGGTGGCACACCACCAGAGGGCGCATGTGAGAGGTAATGAGACGTAATGTGGAATTAGAAAAAAAAATCATCTGTAAACAGTAGGTGTAACGAGACACTCGACTGACGAGACGAGATGAGATTTGAATAAAACTAAATTACAAACTTACACATGAACTCATTAATGAACTTTTAATGAACTTATTCCTCTACAAATTGAAACTAAAATAAAATAAATAAAATGATCTATTTCTAGTTCTTCTCTTTCAAAACAGACTAAAATAGTTCAGAGTGTAGCAGCCAAAGTAGACTGATGTTGATAGATTTGGGAATTAATGTTTAAAAGGATAAATAATTAGTATTTCATGATTAACATGATGAATATTATAACAGTTAAAATAATGAGAATTCATATGCATATGATAAATAAAATGATAACAATAACAATGATAACAATACCAATAATCAATAACTGAAGTACTAAACATAGACATATATACAAAAAAAAAAAACTATAAACAAATGAGCAGATAGGAAAGTAGGTAACAAATAGAGTTTTTTTGTTGTTTGTTTTCTTTTTTCCTCCCTTCCTTCTTCTTCTTTTCCCTTTTTTTTCTTTCCTTTTTCTAATCTTTTTTGTATTTTGCTCTTATTTTTTATTTTATTTATTTTATTTTTCTATTCATTCACTTATTTTATTCATGTATTTATTCATTTATATCTTTTAACCCCACAGAGGGGGAGTCAACATTGCTCGAGATCAGTACATATTCCAGTCTTGCAGACATATACTATAGTATTTAGTGCATGTGTGTGACCATCATCGGTTCTCCCCGAAAACTGAGCAGACATCCCCCATTAGAACTCTCCCTTACAAGCCAGTGAGTGCAGTGCTACACCTCAGTGATGTGAAGAGGAAACAAAGACTGGACAGGACGGACAGGGACAGAAACCAACAGGCGGTGCTATTGTAATTAAAGACTGTAAGGTGATGTGTTATTACAACCACCAACTGTCCTTCAATAAAATAAATAAATAAATAAGTAGATCAGAAAAAGAGGAGAAAGTCAAACCAGCACAAAAGGAGAAACAAAAACAAAAAAAAAACAAAAAACAGAAACAAAAAAAAATAAAAAAAATAAAAAAATAATTTAAACAATCGGCACCGAGCACCACAACCGTGGATGTCCTGATAGTACAAAACAGAATTCAATGTAATAGAATAGGCCAGAAGAGGACACCAGTGCAGAAGAAAATGAGTTTAGTGGAGAGATTGTGGAGAGATTCTCAGCACATTCTGGCAAGTCCCATCATTCGTTGAAATGGGACTCAGTAGTAGCTGGCGAGACCCGATCAAACATGCAAGTGTGAAAGACCCCGAAGCCCAGAACAGCAATCATGACAAGGCAGGGCCAAGGCAACAGGGCAACCCCCACCTCGGTCCGCAGGAGGCACAGGACGCCACTCCCAGAGAGCCACCGGGGCCACTGTGAACGACACAAACCCGGAGAACAAGAGGGAGCAGCTACAGACCCCCCCAGCGCACCAAGACCGACCCAGGCGGCCCGGGGCACGACGACCCACCCGCCACCCCAACCCCAACCCCGCCCACCCCAGTCCCCACCAACCCCCCCACCCCACCACCCGACCGGCCCAACCGAACCACCCACCCCCCCCGCCCACCCCCGAGGGGGCCAACGCAGCCAGGAAGCCAGACACAGGGAGCGAGCGGCCCACCGAGGGGGCGGCAACCAGCCCATCACAAGGCAGGCCGACACCGGGCCGACACCGGAGGACATCGGAGCCCGGACCCAACGCGAGTCCAGAGGGCAAAATGGACAGTGTGCTGGGGCCCGGCAACGCCAACAGGGAGATACCCCCCACACCCCCCGCACCCTGCACCAGGTGAGCACAGTACACCCATGGCCCCCACCTCCCCACAATGCGTCCCAACAACCCCCACATGCCACCAGCCCGCCACAGCGCCCGCCAGACTGGCCAATCCAACCCCCGCATCCCGCCAAGAGCCATGGAGCCAGCTTGGACCCAACGGGCAAGGAGGAGCACCCCCCCAACCACAGCCCCCAGGTCCCGGGGACCCCCCAGCACAGCAACATGGATAGTAGTCTACCGCCGCTACCCCATAGCCATAAGGCATAAGGGATAAGGGGGGCCGGGTCCCACCAGCGAGGCCATATTAGTGAACCCCCCCATTCCTCCCTGTTAATATGTCTCCAGATCCCTGACTGGAGACATTATCCCTGCACCGTGATTGTGTAACCCTGAGTGTCATGTGGTGCATTAAAAGTGGGGAGGCTGGTCGAGGCATCCAGGGGGCAGTTAATTAAAAGTAAAAGTAAATTTAATTAATGTCAAGTCACTAAGTACAACCACAATTAATCCATATAAAAGGCGCTCTGTCATTTTAAGTGTGCCTTATAGTCCAAACAATACAGTAGCTTAATATTATAATTCTGTGGGACTTGGTGCCCCAAAGACATCTGGTGCCCTAGGCGGCCGCCTAGTCTGACTATGCCTAACGCCAGCTTGGTGTGTGTGTGTTTTCCTACGCATCACCACATAATAGCGGCCAATGCGTAGCCTTGTGGCCGCGTGTCACGGATCGGGGTGAGGTGGAACAGGAGGACTCCAATGCACAGTACTGAAGGGCAAAATAATTTAATAACAAAACTACAACATAAAGACAAGACAAACACAACCTGGGAGTGGACGGCCAGAGTCCGTGGTGATGATGAGTGTCCGGGTTATGGTGATTGGGGAGATGGAAGTGATAGTCCGGGTTATGGAGGTGACATATCTGAATGGTCCTGCACTGGCAGCTACAAGCCTTACTGCTTATATAGCCACCGATTAGGAACGGCTTGCAGCTGCGCAGTGCAGGACCAGGTGAGTGTGGAGATTGGGGGAAAGGTCACTGGAGCGGAGGTCATGACAGTACCCCCCCCCCTAAGGGGCGGCTCCTGAAGCCCCTAAAAAACAAACAAAAAAAAAAACACAAACCCCCCCCCCGTTGTCCAGAGCTCAAAAATAAAAACATTTTTAAGTAGTATTTCTCCGAGCAGGGCGGCATGGTAACCTCCTGGTCGGAGTACCCTCTGGGCAGAGCGGTGTGGCATCCTTCTGGGCAGGGCGGTGTGGAAACCCCCTGGGCGGAGTACCCTCTGGGCGGAGCGGTGTGGAATCTCTTCTGAGCAGGGCGGTGTGGAAACGCCCTGGCGGAGTACCCTCTGGGCAGAGCAGTGTGGCATCCTTCTGGGCAGGGCGGTGTGGAAACCCCCTGGGCGGAGTACCCTCTGGGCAGAGCGGTGTGGAATCCCTTCTGGGCAGGGCGGTGTGGAAACCCCCTGGCGGAGTACCCTCTGGGCAGAGCAGTGTGGCATCCTTCTGGGCAGGGCGGTGTGGAAACCCCCTGGGCGGAGTACCCTCTGGGCAGAGCGGTGTGGAATCCCTTCTGGGCAGGGCGGTGTGGAAACCCCCTGGGCGGAGTACCCTCTGGGCAGAGCGGTGTGGCATCCTTCTGGGCAGGGCGGTGTGGAAACCCCCTGGGCGGAGTACCCTCTGGGCAGAGCGGTGTGGGATCCCTTCTGGGCAGGGCGGTGTGGAAACCCCCTGGCGGAGTACCCTCTGGGCAGAGTGGTGTGGCATCCCTCTGGGCAGGGCGGTGTGGAAACCCCCTGAGTAGGGCGGCGTTGAACCCTTCCGGGCGGAAGACCCTCAGGACTGAGTGGCCTGAGAGGTCTGGGTTGGTAGCAGGAGCAACTGGACTGGTCTGACTGAGGACCAAGGAGACTGATTGGGTGGGGTCACCACGGACTCTGGCTGAGACAGGAACAAGACAAAACAAAGAAACGGGCAACAGGCAGGGACAGGAAACAGGCAGGCAGAAACGAACAACAAGCAAGGACAGGGGACAGAAACCAGCAACGGGCAACAGGCAGGGACCGGGGACAGAAGCCAGCAACGGGCAACAGGCAGGGACAGGGAACAGAAGCCAACCACGGGCAACAGGCAGGGACCGGGAACAGAAGCCAACCACGGGCAACAGGCAGGGACCGGGGACAGAAGCGAGCAACGGGCAAGAGTCAGGGACAGGAACAGACAGAAAAGACCAACGACAGACCAAGACCGACGAAAAGACACAACGCCAGGCGACAAGACATAAAGCCAGGCGACAAGACATAAAGCCAGGCGACAAGACATAAAGCCAGGCGACAAGACATAAAGCCAGGCGACAAGACATAAAGCCAGAAGACAAGACATAAAGCCAGAAACACGGAACGCTAGCCAGAAACACGGAACGCTAGCCAGAAACACGGAACGCTAGCCAGAAACACGGAACGCTAGCCAGAAACACGGAACGCTAGCCAGAAACACGGAACGCTAGCCAGAAACACGGAACGCTAGCCAGAAACACGGAACGCTAGCCAGAAAACACGGAACGCTAGCCAGAAACCCTAGCCAGAAACCCTAGCCAGAAACGCTAGCCAGAAACGCTAGCCAGGAACGCTAGCCAGAAACTCGGAACGCTAGCCAGAAACTCGGAACGCTAGCCAAAATCTCGGAACGCTAGCCAAAATCTCGGAACGCTAGCCAAAATCTCGGAACGCTAGCCAAAATCTCGGAACGCTAGCCAAAGAAACGGAACGCTAGCCAAAGAAACGGAACGCTAGCCAAAGAAACGGAACGCTAGCCAAAGAAACGGAACGCTAGCCAAAGAAACGGAACGCTAGCCAAAGAAACGGAACGCTAGCCAAAGAAACGGAACGCTAGCCAAAGAAACGGAACGCTAGCCAAAGAAACGGAACGCTAGAAAGCGCCACGGAACGCTAGAAAGCGCCACGGAACGCTAGAAAGCGCCACGGAATGCTAGAAAGCGCCACGGAACGCTAGAAAGCGCCACGGAACGCTAGAAAGCGCCACGGAACGCTAGAAAGCGCCACGGAACGCTAGAAAGCGCCACGGAACGCTAGAAAGCGCCACGGAACGCTAGAAAGCGCCACGGAACGCTAGAAAGCGCCACGGAACGCTAGAAAGCGCCACGGAACGCTAGAAAGCGACACGGAACGCTAGAAAGCGCCACGGAACGCTAGAAAGCGACACGGAACGCTAGAAAGCGACACAGAACGCTAGAAAGCGACACAGAACGCTAGGAAGGAACACAGAACGCCAGGAAGGATATACAGGACGCTAGGAAGGATATACAGGACGCTGGGCAGATAAACTGAATGTTGGGGCAGGGAAACATAACTAACTGGGAAATACACAGACAGGGACAGAACGCAAGACTGGACAGACTTTAGACAGAACAAAACGGGGAAAACTAAAAACAAAAAAGGGTCCCTTCAGCACTGGCGGAGTCCAGATGGTGGCAGGACCATTCTGTCACGGATCGGGGTGAGGTGGAACAGGAGGACTCCATTGCACAGTACTGAAGGGCAAAATAATTTAATAACAAAACTACAACATAAAGACAAGACAAACACAACCTGGGAGTGGACGGCCAGAGTCCGTGGTGATGATGAGTGTACGGGTTATGGTGATTGGGGAGATGGAAGTGATAGTCCGGGTTATGGAGGTGACATATCTGAATGGTCCTGCACTGGCAGCTACAAGCCTTACTGCTTATATAGCCACCGATTAGGAACGGCTTGCAGCTGCGCAGTGCAGGACCAGGTGAGTGTGGAGATTGGGGGAAAGGTCACTGGAGCGGAGGTCATGACAGCCGCGTATGTGTCATAATACATGTTCGAGCCCTAATGATTACACAACCTTGTTACATTTGCTAAAAATAATTACAACACACGAGGCTACATGCTAACAGATGCTAGTACTTCCCAGTTAGCAAAAGATAGAAGGTCTGAGTCCACTTTGACGAAGTGCTGTTGAAGTGTGTCCCCACAGAGACATATGCTACAACTCAATGAATACTGTAGATATCACCATGGAATTACATGGACATATACATATAGACAAAGCGCATCAGATGCAATGATCCATTTCAGTAAAGGTCAAAGGTCAAAGGTCAAGGTCACAATTAACTAAAAGTTCAAAATCATATTATGGGTTATAATTCAAGAACGAAGGGTCACAGAACTTTCAGATTAGTACTAAACGATGAGGATTTCTAAAATTTTCAGAATTGGTGTTATCACCTAAAACCAACAGTTTTCAGATCTCTGGAGGTCAAAGGTGACATGTGACAAAATTAACTAATTAACTCTTATCATTATCATTATTCTTATTCTTATTCTTATCATTCTTATTCTTATTATCATTATTTCCAGCTTCACCTTTTGACCCCACCTACTTCCTGAGCTGCACTGTGTCCAACGTTATCTGTTGTTTAGTGTTCGGACAACGATTCAGCTACGACGACGAGCACTTCCTCCATCTTCTGCAGATCATCTCATCATTACTGAGGTTTGCCAGCAGTCCGTGGTGTCAGGTGAGGAGAGGAGATGCAAACACATGGATCACAAAGGCCAGTGGGTTCATTGTTTATACTGGTACTCTATGTCAGGGGTTCTCAAACTTTTTTGGCCCAGGTCCCCCTTGGAGGGGTGACATTTTTCCATGTCCCCCCTCATCCTCGAGATACTGAAAATGATAAAAAACCACTTCAACAATGATTATTATGAAACAATGATAACCTTTTTTAATAGTGCTTTTGTGCAAACCAGCCACATTTTCAGGTATTATAATATAAATGAACACTTCAGAAACAACAATTTTAAATAATTTTAAAATAATAAACGGAACAAAAGACACACAAAACCGTGTGTGTGTGACAGACAGACAGACAGACAGACAGACAGACAGACAGACAGACAGACAGACAGACAGACAGACAGACAGACAGACAGAGACTTAATGAGAGAGATGATCTTGTCAAACTCAATATAACTATCAATGTACTTTCTCTTTTTAGGGTTAGGGCGTTTGTTTTTGTCATTGTCATTTTCATTGTCATTTCTTTTACCACTTCTTGAGGAACTTGGCGGACACAAAAATCGATCCATGTTCGCTGCAGGGTGGCTAAAAATAGCCTGTGACTCGCTCTCAATTTAGTCAAGCTGGCGTCAAACAGCGCTGTTACTTCCGCCCGCTCGCTACAAAATAAAACTTCCGCAGTTCAAAATAAAACAGGAAAAAAAAAAAAAACGGAATAATTTTGCGTACCCCCTGGACATGCGCCACGTCCCCCTAGGGGTCCGCGGACTCCAGTTTGAGAACCGTGGCTCAATGTGTAACCCTGCTGCTATCCAGCATGTTTTAGCTCAGGGGTGCCTAAAAGGGCCAAATGTGATAATGTGCAGGTTACCAGGGGCCAGTGGACCCCTCTGACAGTTTCAAAGTGTAAAATCACATACAGTGTAAATGTGCAGTTTTAGCTTAATTGTTATAATTGTTTAAAATGTCATTGAAACCAAATCTAAGACGCTCAGGTGTAAAGAAATAAAAATAAATAGTTCATCCGTTCTTTAATAACATAGAACAAACTGAGGATCAGGAGTGAACCTCATGTTCATGTTAAATATCATTTATATGAGGAATCATTATTTTACTCACTAATGCCATGTGGCTGCGTTACGCTGCGCTCACACAACCTTCTGACGAGCATGAGGATCAAATCTGTTTCCAAAACGAAGGAGCCAATCAGTGTCGCAGGGTGGGACTACCAGGAAGTGTTGTGTCTGGTGTGACGTTAGCAGAAGTGACGGCAGTGTCGTCTGTTTACATACACAACAACGACAGCGTGTGTTCGGTATTTGAGTGTCCATATGGACTGGACTATTGCCAGTGTTTCGTCTGCGGACTGGACTATTTCCAGCGTTTTGTCTATGGACTGGACTATTTCCAGTGTTTTTTCTTCCACATGTTCATTCATTAACAGATGAACAGAGGACGACTGTGGAAGAGTTTGTTAATAAATTATGTTTTCTTTCTTCGTCTGACCAGGTTTGTCAACAGTTTGATCTATCAGATGGTTCCAATGGTGGGTACAGAAATAGTACCAGTGCAGAAGCCCATGGTTACTGTGGTACCCCCCTGGTTGTGTTGGTAAAGGACCCAGTCACAGAGGCTGATAGTAAAGTGGAACTGGAGGAAGAAAAGACAAACACGTCCACAGATAGTGTTCTGTAGCCCTGAGTAATGACTGAAGGATAAATGTAGAACCATGCTTTACTAGCACGTTTACCAGAAGAACTTAGTGGACATCGTAGTAGACGAGATTATAAATAAACGTTACATATAAATGTTCAGTTTAAACTTCTTCTGTTGATGTGTTTATACCTGATGAAAACTATTTTGGTCGGTTAAGAGGCTTGACTTCAACGTGAGTGGATGAAGCAGCGTCAGTCAAGAGATGGACAGATTTTTAATCTAATCACATGTAAGGATTTTATATAAGACCCTCCTTTGAAAATGGAGCGGTTGCAGAAGAGTCCCAGTCAGGTTAAAGTCTGTTCACATTTAAGATTAAAACACATGACTCTTGTCTTTTAAAAGGTCATTTGAACTGTAATATTTTGTGTTACATGTACAAATACATAACACCAGCAGTTATAAATGGTAAATGTTCTGCATTTATATAGTTCTTTTCCACTTTCATGGTGCTCAAAGCGCTTTACATTAGCCTCTCATTCACCCATTCACACACACACACTCATACACCAGTAGGTTTCTATGGTCTAAGGTCAGTCCTACTGGGGGCCTAAGTCAGGGTTCAGTGTCTTGCCCAAGGACACGAACCGCCAACCTCCCGGTCATTGGGCAACCCACTCTACCAACTGAGCCACAGCCGCCCGGCAACTATCATGGAAACTTCTTAGGTTGCCATGGTGATGGATTAATTTAACTGACAGGGTTAGTTCAATTGCTCACTTTCTGTTAGCTTGTTGTGTGTTAGCATATTTTGTTTGTCATGTGTGTGATTCAGGTCACATGACAAACCAGATACCATTTTAGCATTTTATTTCCCATTGAATACCATTTATTAATTTCTCCAAGCTCAGGCCCCATGAGCCTCCTGGAAAGGGCGGGGACTTATGGATATGGACAGAAAAAAAAAGCTAAATTGAGATAAAAAGTCATCATTATGAGATTTTTTTAAAAAGCAGAATTATCAGATAAAAAGTCATAAATATGCGAATAAAAAATTACATAATTATCAAATAAAAAGGCAAAATTAAGAGATTAAAAAGTCATAAATGTTAAAAAGGAAATGCATAATTCAGACATATTGAAACCATTTACCAATAATGTACTAAGGTGTTGGACTGAGCTTGGAGCTAGCTAGCAGTTCATTCATACAGTTTCTGAAAAATTAGGCTGTTTGGTCAATGGACTTAATGCTGGACTCACCAACACCTAGAATGGTGTCATGTCCTCTACATATGGACAATATTTTATATTGTCACATCATTGTTAGAATAATTGTGTACCTTCTTCTAATGAACTCCTCTTCTGTTCAGTTATACAACGTCTTCCCTCGGCTGATGGAGTATGTGCCTGGTCGTCATCATAAAGTCTTTGGCAGAGTTGAAAAACTGAAACGGTTTATTTGGGAAAAGATCCGAGAGCACGAAGAAACGCTAGATCCAAGTTCTCCCCGAGATTATATCGACTGCTTTCTCACCAGATTAAACAAGGTACGATATAACATATTTTAATTTAATAATCCACATTAAAAAGTGTTATTTGGGAATAATCATGATCACACCATCATCTATATTAAAAACATGAGCTGACCAGCACTAAAGTCTGATTCATATGATTAAAGTATGGAAGATTTAAAACATTGAATGTCTATGTAATCAACATATTCAACTAAATAAATAATCAGAAAATTGAAGTAAATAAGCAAGAAATTTTGCGAATATGACTAAAATATTCAACGAATCGATATAAATAATCAAGAAAATATGCAAAAGTTACCCAAATAATCTGAAAATGTAACTAAATAATCAAGAAGATTGGCAAAAATGACCAAAAAAATCCACAATTTGATCTAAATCAAGAAAATTTGCTAAAATTACCAAAATAATCAGAAAATCTAACGAAATAATCAAGAAATTCGGCTAAAATGACCAAAAATAATCAAGAAATTGATCCAAATAATCAAGAAAATTGGATGAAATGACCAAAAATAATCAGAAAATTTTATGAAATAATCAAGAAAATTGGCTAAAATGACCAAAATAATCAACAAATTGATCCAAACAATCAGAAAGTTGAATGAAATAATCAAGAAAATTGGCAAAAAATAACCAAAATAATCAACAAATTGATCCAAATAATCAGAAAATTGAATGAAATAATCCAGAAAATTGGCAAAAATTACCAAAATAATCAACAAATTGATCCAAATAATCAGAAAATTGAATGAAATAATCCAGAAAATTGGCAAAAATTACCAAAATAATCAACAAATTGATCCAAATAATCAGAAAATTGAATAAAATAATCCAGAAAATTGGCAAAAATTACCAAAATAATCAACAAATTGATCCAAATAATCAGAAAATTGAATGAAATAATCCAGAAAATTGGCAAAAATTACCAAAATAATCAACAAATTGATGCAAATAATCAGAAAATTGAATGAAATAATCAAGAAAATTGGCAAAAATTACCAAAATAATCAGAATCATAATTTCTGATTCATCTGATTAAAATATAAAACGATTTAACACATTTAATGCCTGAAGAAGAGAGTTTCCAAACAAGTGTTGCCCGACACAACAAACCCCGTCCCCTTGCACAAAACATACCTCTTAATGGACATGTCCCTCTCAAAATGTGAGACTATGGGTTTGACCTTTGAAGGCCAAGGCTCAAGGTTAAAGGTAATGATGACATTTTGGAGTTTCCTACCTGTCAACAATAGTAACTGAGTACTTTACCACCACTCTGTTTATAGTTGCCACCGTTTAAAAACAGATGACCTTGAATTTTGACTTTTCAAGGTCACTCAAGGTCAAAGGTGATGACATCATTTTAAAGCCCATACCAGGTTTCCTACCTGTCAACAATAGTAACTAAGGCTCAATTCCATTCCACCCCTACCCCTCCGTTTTGTGTGTCCACATGTAGGCGTAGGGGTGTCTCAGTTCAGGTTAAGGCAGAGGGGTAGGTGGAAGGGGAGGGGCTTTATACCCCTTCAAACAGAGATTTTCCAGAGGCAGACTCCAAACAGAGGGGTACGAAAAATGGCGTGATCCACTTTTTCCCAGCATCCCCAAACGATCACCGTAAGAATGAAGAAGTTGATCAGCTTTAGTGAAAAACAAGATGGCGATGGTTGGTTTGGACGTTTTCCTTCAATCTGTCAAACATTCTAGAACTTATAGCGACAAATTATCTTGAGTAACATTCCAATTGTTTGTCGTTATTTAGCGGTGTGACCAGAAATCCAAAAGGACCAGAGTTTGTTGAAAGAATATATACTTTTAGTTTCTTTTAAATAGTTTCCAAAAAAAGTATGAAAACATATACAGCTCTGTTTAGCCAAAACCATAATTATAGGGCTTTATACTAGCCTAGGATCTAGACTGTCCCCAGTGGCCGCAAACTGCATTTGCTACGGGGGCAGTCTAGAAAGTCTAGGCGAATTTGTGGGCGGGATAACCGCTGTCTGTCAAGTTTTCTCTTTACACAACGCCACGCTATTGGATGGGTAACCAGTCAGAGCCAACCAGTCAGAGCCAACCAATCAGAGCGATGAACATGGATTTCGTAGACAGCGTCACCGGAAGAACACACCAGAATGTAGTCTCAAAACGAGTGCAGCAGCTTAGCTAGCTAGTCGGCGTTTGGCTACCAGGCTAGTAGTAGGATTGTAGCACAGAGTTAAGTAGGCTATTTGGTGAGTGTAGAACAGTAGAAAACAGAATGACACTAAACCACTGTTGCCGTTTTTGTATGAAGAATATGCGGATTTCTAGCGTGATTTATAATTCATCTCAGATGAGCCATGTTGTCTAGCAGCTAGCAACTGGTGTTACGGCAATGTGTGCTAGCTAGCAGCTACGCCTTCTTCTTCTCTTTGGTGTGCTAGCTGCTACGTCTCTGCGACTACAACATTACGTGTCGTATTTGTGTCGTCATGAGGCAGGGTGGGCTCCAATCCCGCCCCTCGCGATTTGATTGGTCCGACCCAGTTGGGATTTTCAGATCCTAGGCTGTCTAGTCTGTCTCCCCGTAGCAAATACCATTTGCGGCCACTGGGGACAGACTAGATCCTAGGCTAGCTTTATACTCCTTCAAACAGATTTTCCAGAGGTAGACTCCAAACACAGGGGTATGAGAAATTCCCCAGAATTCAATGTAAATCCTTTTAAAAATGGCGGCATCTACAAAAGAAGTACACAAATATAGTATTTTTAATTAACAGTTTGTAAGTTGTGATAACTGATGTGTTTTATAAAGTTTAACATTGTCATAATGTCTAATGGTCATTTTCTCCATAAAACGCACATGAAAAAAAAAAAACGCTATTAACGTAAAGGTGTAGTAATGGGTGGATCCATAGCACTTCTGATATTAGTAAAAATATGTTCATATCCAGGAGAACGACACAACTACAGCAGCAGACATGTTAGTTTATTTCTCTGTAAGCTGTGGTTTTTGGAGGGGTGTCCCAATTCAAGCCCTATCCTCATCGCTCTGTTTGAAGGGGTAGGGGGGGAAATGAGAGTCAGCCAGGGGTGAGGTTAGATCAAGAGTGTTTCCAGGAGGTGTCATGGCGGCATATATATATATATATATATATATATATATATATATATATATATATATATATATATATATATATAAGCACAGTAACATGGTTAATGACCAAACTCTGAGCTCTTAATAAAAGACAATGACCTGTAAAATATAGTATTATTATACCAGTAAATTTTATTGTAATAAAATTCATATGTATTTTTACATGTGTGTGTATATATTCTTTTCCAATTTCAACAAGAATTTTTATTATTCATAATGAATGTAGTGTTTTAATAATTACAATGACAAGCTCTTATTCTGAAATATGATCTTGAAAATATGGAAATAAAATTAACCATATTAATATTTTATGAGCTCAGGATTTAGAAAAACCCCGGATTTCAAAATATCTGAGGGTTTTTAAGTATAATTTTTGTTAAAATCTTCTTGGACCATGTCTATACGGTAATAACATCTGAATTTATTCAGAAATAGAAGTTCCTAGTATAGGACGACAGCGACACCATATAAACACGACACAGCATGCCGCCATGACACCTCCTGGAAACACTCTTGATCTAACCTCACCCATCTAACCTCACCCGTCTAACCTCACCTGTGTAACCTCACCCGTCTAACCTCACCCGTCTAACCTCACCCGTCTAACCTCACCCATCTAACCTCACCCGTCTAACCTCACCCATCTAACCTCACCCATCTCACCTCACCCATCTAACCTCACCCATCTAACCTCACCCATCTAACCTCACCCGTCTAACCTCACCCGTCTAACCTCACCCATCTAACCTCACCCGTGTAACCTCACCCATCTAACCTCACCCGTGTAACCTTACCCGTGTAACCTCACAAATCTAACCTCACCCGTGTAACCTCACAAATCTAACCTCACCCGTGTAACCTCACCCATCTAACCTCACCCGTCTAACCTCACCTGTGTAACCTCACCCGTCTAACCTCACAAATCTAACCTCACCCATGTAACCTCACCCGTCTAACCTCACCCATCTAACCTCACCCGTCTAACCTCACCCATCTAACCTCACCCATCTAACCTCACCCATCTAACCTCACCCGTCTAACCTCACCCGTGTAACCTCACCCCTGTAACCTCACAAATCTAACCTCACCCGTCTAACCTCACCCATCTAACCTCACCCGTGTAACCTCACCCGTCTAACCTCACCCATGTAACCTCACAAATCTAACCTCACCCATCTAACCTCACCCGTCTAACCTCACCCATCTAACCTCACCCGTCTAACCTCACCCATCTAACCTCACCCGTCTAACCTCACCCATCTAACCTAACCCATCTCACCTCACCCATCTCACCTCACCCATCTAACCTCACCCGTCTAACCTCACCCGTCTAACCTCAGCCGTCTAACCTCACCCATCTAACCTCACCCATTGATCCAGTGAGTGTGTAGGCAAGATGCAGAATTGAAAGACCGGCATTCTGGTTCTGATTGGAAGTTTGTAAAATGAATACTTCAAAAGTGTCGTCTCATCATCTGAACCCGCTTTATCCTCACTCGGGTCACAGGGGTCACCCGGGGCCTAATCCATCTACAGTGGGTGAAGGCGGGGTCAGAGGTCACCCTGTATGAGATTACATTCACCAAAATTTAACGGGATCTATTCTGGACCACCTCACACCTTTCCTGAAAATTTCATGGAAATTGGTCCAATAGTTTTTGCGTAAACCTGCTGACAACCAAACAGACAGACAGACAGACTCAAACACAATACACTGCCCCCCCCACACACCCCCACCCCTTCAGGGGGCGGGGTAATAATTTTAGAGCAGTGTAATCCATAATTTTTGTTTTGTTGTCAGGAAAAAGACATGTCCACATCTGAGTTCCATCATAAGAACCTGGTGTCCACGGTGTTTAACCTGTTCATGGCAGGAACTGAAAGTACCAGCACCACCATAAGATTTGCTCTGAGTGTACTGAGCAAGTACCCTGAAGTACAAGGTAGGTCTGAAATACTAAGTACAAACATGTGTTTACTGTAGTCATCTACATGTCTGTCTGACAGTTCTGAAGCGTAACTGGAATATTTCAACTATTTTCATTCATTCATTTCACTTCGACAGAACCAGAGGTGGAGCCAGACATTATAAAGATCCAGGTCTTAGCCCAAAGGGGGGTCTAGAGGGCCTCCCCCAGAAAGAAAATTGTCATCTTAAAGCAGGGGTGTCCAAATCCAGTCCTCGAGGGCTGGTGTCCTACATGTTTTAGATAATTCCCTCTTCCACATGATTCAGTTTAACCCTTTAACTCCTGAAACTTTAGCAGTTCCACAGTAAAAATAATTAAAATAGGCAACAACATGAACAAAAATGGGCAAAGTCATCAATAAAATGAATAATAAACTGACTAAATAATTAGTAACATGAAGAAAGTAAGGCACAAATGGAGCAAAATTAAAGGAAAAAAAATTAAATAAAATAAAAAGTAGAATGTAGAAAAATAAACAATGAGCAACGAAATGAACAAAAACTTTTTGTCTTACTTTTAGCCCCGCCTCCAAGGTTGTCTTTCAAAAAAGGTTGTCTTTCAAATCCTCTGTATGCAATAGGACGGTACAACAACCAATCAGTGTAATCTTTAGGATGACGTAGTTAGAGCGCCTGAAAGTTGAAGGAGGAGTCTGGAGAAAGTTAGGAATGACTAAACAAAATGGTGGATTATGGAGCTGAACGACTGTTGTCGCTTCTGTAAAAAGAATTTAAAGATTGTTGACGTTTTCTCACATTCTTCACTCATCTGTGATAAAAGGAAATCTACACCTGTTCTTCTTCTATGGTTGTTTACGGTTGTTTCTCTCCCAATTTTCACAGCGTCACTTCGTTAGGCCCACCCTCTGACACTATACTTCACTGTGATTGGTCGATTTCATGAAAATCTAGCCAAAAGTTACATTGAGCGAAGCTAGACTACTATGGTAGAACATTAGATTTACTCTTGCGAGGAGGAGCTAGCATGACTAGGCTATAAAACATGGTAAAATCCACTAAAATTCACCCAAAAAAACACAACACAAAACACAAAAAAGCAATGAAAAATCAAAAACATATTCAAAAACTCTTCTCAAATACAGAAAAATAACAAAAAATGTGTGTGTGTGTGGGGGGTTTACTCAAAATACACAAAAAATACACTAAGAAAACATTTTTTAGGAATAATGCACAACATGCTGAAATCCACTAAAATTCACCCCCAAAAAATAGACAAAACACAAAAAAGCGATAAAATCCAAAACATTATGCCCGCCCTCTGACTCTATACTTTACTGTCATTGGTCGATTTTATGGAAATGTAGCCAAAAGTTACATTGAGAAAAACTAGACTACTACAATACAACATTAGATTTGCTGTTGCTAGGTGGGGCTAGTGTGGCTAGGCTATAAAGGGGCAGTAGTGGGGTCAGAACAAACAAACTGAACAAATTATTTAACTGAACTCGATGATAAGAACTAGTTCCCGAAAAAGAATCGTAACCCCCACCACTAATGGAGTCTGAGTGCAGGCTGTGATTGGCTGCTGGGCCCAGATTTTGGGCCATTCCTGATTGACAGTGTTCTGTTTGGCTGTAGAGGAAATGCAGCAGGAAATCGACTCTGTGATTGGACGAGAACGTGTCCCTTTCATGGAGGACAGGAAGTCCCTCCCCTTCACCGATGCTGTTCTTCATGAAATTCAACGTTTTATGGACATCGTCCCCATGGGGGCTCCACGACATGCGCTCCACGACTTCTGCTTCAGAGGTTTCACCATCCCCAAAGTACGTACGTGTTCACAAACAAAATCACCGTCAAGAAAAGACCAGTGACAGAAGCTCTTGTGTCTTTAGGGGACGGTCATCCTTCCTGTCTTACATTCTGTCCTGAAAGAAGAAAGACACTGGTCCACCCCCTTCTCCTTCAACCCACAACATTTCCTGGACAGCAACGGAAACTTCCAGAAGAATCCGTCATTCCTGCCTTTTTCTGCAGGTACAAATTAATTTTTTTTTGCTTAATTCATCTTTTTTTTTTTTTTTTTGCCTCATTCAAAAAAATTTTAAACTTAACTCATGATTTCTTTATAGCTTAAAGATAGTTTTTTCCGAATTCAAATATTTTTGTTTAATTCCACATTATTTTGTTTACTTAAAGATATTTTCTTTTTGCTGAATTCAAGATGATTTTTTTCTTCAACTTTTTTGTTTGTTTAATTCAAGATTTTTCCCCTTGATTTAATTTTTTTTAAATCCCTGCAAGGTTTTTTTTTTTATTATTATTATTTTCTTAAATCAAGCAACACAAAACAAAATCTGCCAATGGAACAAGTGAAATTTATTTTGTGAAGTTTCCAAATCCATTGTCTAAAAAAAATCAGTTTTTCTCATTGACTTTTAATTTACATGTAAGTTGTGTGCGTCTGTGTGTCTTTTATTTATTCACTCATTCGCCGCTTTATTCTCACTAGCGTCACAGGGGTCACTGGGGTCACAGGGGTCACTGGGGTCTAATCCAGCTCCAGCAGGTGAAGGCGGGGTCAGAGGTCACCCTGTATGAGTCTCCAGTTCATCTCAGGTCTGAACATATATAGACAAACAATCACTGTCACATTCACACCTATGGGTGATTTAGATTAACTAGTTAACTAGTTAACCAGTTAACCTATCAGTGCATGTGTTTGGATGGTGGGAGGAGCCAGAGGACCTGGAGAAAACCTTTTATTTATTCATTTTTAGTGATTTTGTTTCATTTACAGTATTATTATAGTTTTATTTATTTATTGTTTTCTTGGTATTCCTTTATTTTTTCATGACATGCAGCACTTTGTTGTTTAAATGTTAGAGAAGTTCTTATATCTGACTGGAATGTTCCTCTTTAGGTTTTTCTCTTTTAGTTTTTTAAGTGTGATGACACATTATGGACTAAAAATGACAAAAATACACTTGGTCAGATTTAGATTTTTCCAAAGTAAATGATTAACTTATACTTCACTGTTCTTCAAACGACCCTCCTGTGATGTGATTAATCTCTCCCAACATTGGTTGAGAGAGATTATTGTCATCACAATGTGTGTGTGTGTGTGTGTGTGTCCACAGACAATATATCATGCTATAACTCAATGGCAGTGTTGTACCCAAACATGTTCATTTAACGATCGTTCACGAACGATATCATATTTTTAACGACTCGTTCACTTTTGCCAATTGAACAGGAAGTTGTGAACGCGGTTATTCTGGCATTTATTGAACTGCGCTCTTATGTAGTTCATATTTCGTTCTTATCACGTTGTAATTATTTAGTCCTATAAGGAATAAAATGGGATCAAAACATAACATTATCATAGATGTCATTTTAGTATTATTCTGAACTAATGTTGGAAACATAATGTTGTGGAATAGACAATGAGAAGAGAGAGAGAGAGAGAGAGAGAGAGAGAGAGAGAGAGAAGAGAGAGAGAGAGAAAGAGAGAGAGAGAGAGAGAGGGAGAGAGAGAGAGGGGTGCAGAGAGTTTTTTAAATGTACAGAGTGTGACCAGAGCAGGTGTTGTCCCGTTCTTGTAAATAAACATTGAAAACTAAACTCACTGAAACCACTCCTTGTGTTCTAAGAACCTGCAGAGGGAAGTTAACCCTGGGGTAAGGTACTTACTTCTGCCCTGGAGGGGCGGTATTTTCCCCTGATTTACTGACTACAGGATAACGTCATAAACAGTTAATAATACGTTTACAATAATAACACAAAAAAGAACGAAAAAAAGAAGGAAAAAGTTCATTTTGGGATCCATGAACTTCTAGTTCATAACTTGGAAGAATGAACGATGAACTGAACTAATTCATATTGACTAACTTCAACTGAACTTTGAACTAGTTCCTAATCAAGGTGAACTTTCCCAACACTGCTCAATGAATAATTGAGATATCACCATAAAATTACATGAGCATATACATATTGCTAATGTGCATCAGATGCAATGATCAATTTGAGTAAAGGTCAAAGGTCAAGGTTACAATTAACTAAAAGGTCAAAATCACATTATCAGTTATACCTCAAAAGGGTCACAGAACTTTCAGGTTGGTACGGAATGGAGATTTCTACAATTATCATAATTGGTGTTATCTCCTACTACCCATAGTTTTTGGGATCTCTGGAGGTCAAAGGTGACATGTCGAAAAATTAACTTGTGTAACACTGTGTGTGTCAAACATAGACATATCACGCTATAACTTAATCAATACTGGATATATTATCATAATATTACACACACTGACAAATATATATGTATATATATATATATATATATATATATATATATATATATATATATAACAAAATTATCGATATTGCAAAAGGTTAAAGGTCAAGGTTTCATTTAGCAGAAAGGTCAAAATCACATTATTGGCTCTAATTCAAGAACAGGTTGTCATAAAAACTTGAGATTGGCAAAAAAAAATTGGGGCGAGATTAGACATTCTGTGAATATTAGGTTTTTTTTAATGAATTTATCTCAGATGTTTGTCTTTGTTTGTGTTTTTTCTTCAGGAAAGCGAGCGTGTGTTGGAGAATCTCTGGCTCGTATGGAACTCTTTATATTTCTCGTGTCCCTTCTGCAGAATTTCACCTTTTCTATTCCTGGAGGTCCTGATGCTATCGACCTCAGCCCTGAGTACAGCAGCTTCGCCAACATTCCTCGTACATACGAGGTTATCGCCACGCCTCGGAGGCACTGAGGGTTTGGAAAAAGACCTCCCTCTTTTCTTTTTTTTTGTCTGCATTTGTTCTCATTGTTTAACACCACAGAGAGGGAGTCAACATTGTTTGAGATCAATGCATTTTTTAGTCTTTTAGCCAAATATTTTAATATTTAGTGCATGTGTGTGACCATCAGCGGTCCTCCCTGAAAGCTGAGCAGACATCCTTTATTAGAACTCTCTATTATAAGCCAGAGAGGGCAGTGCTACACCTCAGTGATGTGTGGGGAAAACAAAGACTGGACAGGACGAACAGGGAAAGAAATTAATAGGTGGTGCTATTGCAGTTAAAGATTTAAGGTGGTGTGTTATTCCCAACTATTAACTGTCCATCAATAAAAATAAATAAATTGAAAAAAGAGAAGAAAACCAAAACAGCACAAAAGAAAAAGAGATACAATGAATAAATAATTAAACAAAACAGTAGTGAGCACCATAATTGTAAATGTCTTGATAGTATAAAATAGAATGCAATAGAATAGAATAGAATAGAATAGAATAGAATAGAATAGAATAGAATAGAATAGAATAGGCCAGCAGAGGACACTAGTGCAAATGAATTTAGGGAAGAGATTCTGGAGAGATTCTCAGCACATTCTGGCGGGTCCCATCATTCACTGAAATGGGACTCGGCAGTAGCTGGCGAGACCCGATCAAACATGCAAGTGTGAAGGACCCCGAAGCCCCGAACAGCAATCACGGCAGGGCCAAGCTAACAGGGCACTCCTCACCCTGGGCTGCAGGAGCCACAGGGCCCAACGGAGCCGGGACCCGATGCGAGTCCGGAGGGTAAAAATGGACAGTGTGGTGGGACCCGGCGACACCAACAGGGAGGCACCCGGGACACCCCCCACAGTACACCCAAGCCCCCCCCCACCCACCCACAATGCCCCCCGACAACCCACCCGGACAGAGCCACCACACGCCACCAGTGGCACAGCCACAGCGGCCACCAGAACGGCCAATCCAGCCCCAGCAGCCCCCCAAGAGCCATCGCACCAGCTTGGACCCAACGGGCAAGCAGGAGAACCCCTCCCCGAACACAGGCCCCAGGTCCTGGGGACCCCCCAGCCACAGCAACAAGGATGGTAGTCCACCCCCGCTACGCCATAGCCACAAGGGGGCCGGGTCCCACCAGCGAGGCCATATTAATGAAATCCCCCCCATTCCTCCCTATTAATATGTCTCCAGATCCCCGACTGGAGACATTATCCCTGCACTATGATAGTGTAACCCTGAGTGTCATGTGGTGCATTAAAAGTGGAGAGGCTGGGTGAGGCATCCAGGGGGCAGGCCAGAGGACCACAGAGGATGGCTACTCTGCAGCCTACCCTGGCCTAAGTTCCCCGAGCCGTCCCAGACCTACCCCCAAGGTGTGAATGTGTGTGGTGCATTAAAAAGAAATTAGAGAGCAGGGGAGGCAAGCAAGAGGGTGATGGGGAAGAGACAAGGCCGTAGAGCCCTGCCATCTGCCCCACCACAGAGCCCATCATTCCCGCCCCCACCTGCTCTCGAGAATCCTAACTGTTGTGTCCCTATATGTGCCTAAGGGTAGCTATATACAGTGAGGTGTGAAGTGCACAGTAAGAGGTAGTCTGGTGTGGGTCCGGCCCATTAGGACAGAGTGGCAGAGGAGACAGGGAGTGAGACCACTGGACCTCCCTCTTTTCAGTTGTCATTTTGCTTTTGACAACCTTATGTTAACTCCTCTCTTATTTCAATACTGCTGGAAAATGTAAACAGTAATTCCACTGCTCTACAATTCTATGGCCGTCGTTTGCTGCTTGTTAACTGTTCACAGTGGGCGGTGATTGTACACCCCCATGAATACAATAGTTCTACATTATTTATACATGTTAAAGGGATTATCTGGAGTCAAAATCAGTTTAGTTCATTTTTAGATGATTGTTAGAACATATATATTGTTGACACTAAAATCACACCATTTGGATGAACACTGAGACATTTCAATTTTGCCGTTTTGAGCCAAACTGTGTTAACATGGAAGTGATTAGGGCATGGTTTGTCTTTAGGGACCCTCTACTTATGACTATGTAAGTGTGATGTTGTTTAGAACTTTAGAAGATAGAACTTTAAAAATAGAGTATCGTGTCAGCGAAAAAAGACATGTCCTAATCACTTCCATGTTAGCACAGGTTGACTCAAAACGGCAAAATCGAAATTTCTCAATGTACATCCAAATGGTTAGCCTAGCAGTGCTATCTGGGTCTAGTGGTGCTTCATAGTCAGAGGAGGCGGGGCTAAAAGGTTGTCTTTCAAATCCTCTGTATGCAATAGGACGGTACTACAACCAATCAGTGTAATCTTTAGGATGACGTAGTTAGAGCGCCTGAAAGTTGACGGAGGAGTCTGGAGAAAGTTAGGAATGACTAAACAAAATGGTGGATTATGGAGCTGAACGACTGTTGTCGCTTCTGTAAAAAGAATTTAAAGATTGTTGACGTTTTCTCACATTCTTCACTCATCTGTGATAAAAGTAAATCTACACCTGTTGTTGTTCTTCTTCTATGGTTGTTTACAGCTAAACAGATTTTAACTCAAGATAATCCCTTTAAGAGAAGGAACATGAAACACTTATATTTCATATCGTAAATAAATAAATAAATAACTAATTAATAACCCCTGTTCTCCTTTTTTTCAGTGCAGTCTGAGGGACAAACAAAAACAAAAAAGGCAATTATTTAAAATTTTAAATTAAAAAAAACATCAAAACTTGAGCTTTCCTGGGTCTGAAGAGGTTAAGACAATATATATATATATATATATATATATATATATATATATATATATATATATATATATATATATATATATGTATATATATACAGAGAGAGAGATGTTGGTGCATGAATGGAGAAATAAATCAATACTGTGCAAACATCCTCCTTGTCAGTAATAAAAGACTAAAGGTTGTTCTCAGCTGCAGAACATAAAGCAGGTGGTGCGTCGCTATGGCTACTGGTGTACAGAGGCAGGAAAGGACCCTTCAGTTTTACCCCTGGTAGGTGGGCTTCACAGCTCCATATCAAACCCTGGTGAAGGGACACCTGCACCACCCTACACTGGATACATAACTGGGAGTTTTCTTTGCCCTCACTGTTTCTGTGGAATGCACCGATTGTGTCTGAAATAATTGTTTAATCCATTTATCATTAATTTTTCCAAAATTAAACCAAAAATAAGACAATGAAACAACAAGTCATTTCTTCATTATTTGATATTCAGTTTTCTTTTTTGTGTTTAAATGAATAATGTGAAAAACACATAATGGTCGTTTTCTGTTTTATTGTTTATGTTCATGGAATCAAAAACATTTACCATTTATTTATTCATGTATAAATAACTGTATAGTGTGGTGCAGTAGTTAACACTGGTGCCTCACAAACAGAAGGTTGTTGGTTCTATTCCCACACCAGACCTTTCTGTGTGGAGTTTACATGTTCTCCTCGTGTCTGTGTGGGTTTTCTCCAGGTACTCTGGCTCCTCCCACCATCCAAACACATGCACTCATAGGTTAACTGGTTAACTGGTTAACTGGTTAATCTAAATCACCCATAGGTGTGAATGTGACAGTGATTGTTTGTTTATATGTGACCCACCACCAGTAAACAAGGCATAAGTGTGTGTAAATCCAAACAGAGTTATGTGTGTATCTTGGTAGAGTGGAAACTAAGGTTTAAGATGGTGAAAAAATGATGTTTCTATCACAAGTAGAACCAAAGTTATGGTCATTTTAATATCCACATTTGGACATATTTTACAATTTGCATATTTTTAGATATTGTCCGTTAAAGTTTTGGACTGTTTTGGGGTAGGAAGTCCTTAGCAACGCATAATAATTTGTATCCGATTGACACAAATTGTTGACAGATGTTAAAGGACACTCTGATGGACATGTCACAGAAGTTTTATATATTATAATAATAGGACAGAAGTGTGACGTATTATAATCATTTGGCTTACACCATTGGACAGAACATTCAATATAAGCTTTTACCTCGTACCAAACACTTGGGTGTTTACCCACGGAACGGAGATCGTTTTGTTCGGCCAAAAGAGGTGGAAGTCGTCTTTGTCTTTGCTCAGCAATACCTGAACTTTTGTCACCGCTTAAATAATTGACTCAATAAACACCTTTATTGATTGGATTTCAATGTAATGACCACAGGAAGTGAACATAGAGGTGTTAAGGTACCGTTTTTTGATAAGGTGTAAACACTAATAACAAATCACCTTCCAGCCTAAATTTGGCTGTAGCTCTGAACGGCTCAGTGCCACTTATGCCTGGTTTGGTGGTGGTGGGTCACATATATGTTCAGATCTGAGATCAACTGGAGACTCATACAGGGTGACCTCTGACCCTGCCTTCACCTATTGTAGATGGATTAGGCCCCCAGTGACCCCTGTGACCCTAGTGAGGATAAAGTGGGTTCAGATGATGAGTGACAAGTAAATGACTGTATAATAGAATTCAACAGAGGTTCTTAAATGTAACTGAATGAACATTATCAAACATATTTGACTTGTTAAAAATAAACCTGCTGTCAGTCAGTATTTCACTGTCATGCAGGGACGGACTGTTAACCTGTCACACCGTGAATATGCCCGGTAGGCTGCCGTGATATTTTCGGTATTTGGGCCGATGAGTCCCGATTTTATTTAATTTTTTATACATATATTGCTGACCGGCCCATAACCAGC
>CM035795.1:2941639-2964139 GCA_020466265.1 Siphamia tubifer
TTGATCTGGATCGCAGTAAATGGAGAATTCATTTCAAATGGATCCAAAATCCAGGATCTCTTCTGGATCATGACCAACATTTAATCATTTGTTCCCTTTAACAACACATCCTGAAAATGTTATCAACATCTAGCCATAACTTTTTTGAGTAAGGTTGCTAACAGACAGTCAGACAGACAGCCATACAGACAGTCAGACAGACAGTCAGACAGACAGTCAGACAGACACAGACAGACAGACAGACACAGACAGACAGTCAGACAGACAGACAAACACAGACAGACAGACAGTCAGACAGACAGACAAACACAGACAGACAGACAGACAGTCAGACAGACAGACAAACACAGACAGGCAAACAGACAGTCAGACAGACAGTCAGACAGACAAACACAGACAGACAGACAGACAGACAGACAGACAGTCAGACAGACAGTCAGACAGACAAACACAGACAGACAGACAGACAGACAGTCAGACAGACAAACACAGACAGACAGACAAACACAGACAGACAGACAGACAGACAGTCAGACAGACAGTCAGACTCTGTTAACCTCCTCCATAACCTCCTTGGTGGACCTCTCTTCATTCAGAGGGGGGTCTGCCTTGGCGGAGGTTTGCTCTCTCAGGTGATTTTCTAGTTTAAAGTGTGATGAGTTATTTAGAATAGAAATGAGAACAAAACACTTTGGAAAATTTGGATATTTGCAGTGAGTAAAACAGATCTGCCTTTCTGCATTTCCATAACAGTTTAAACAAATGAAAGAAATGAGATAAAATATAAAAGTGGTTGAAAAGAGGGGGATCAATACCCTTATGAAACTAAAATATATTTCTCCATATACTGACTATCAATATATTACTGCCTGAAATTGAACAGAAAAAATATATGCATATAATATACAGAAAAATATAGTGTCAATATATTATAATATAGTTAAAAATACACAAGGAATTTCTACTTTCCATATTATGAGACATATATGACAAAATATGTACTCATACAGGATATATATATATATATATATATATATATATATATATATATATATATATATATATATATATATATATATATATATATATATGTATATATATATATATGTATATATGTATATATATTTAGTAATAAACTTCACAATATATGTGGAAAACCATCTGTAACAATCTAGGTCAGCTTTTGTCTTCAGTTCAATATATGTTTTATATTTGTCAATATATGATCAAATCATTTATTTATTACTGTATATTGGATAAATGCAATACTTATGTTTTTGAATATAGTAAATTATCTGAACTTCTATAGTTCTGTTCCACATTCACCCATTCACACACACTCATACACCAGTAGGTTTCTAAGGTCGTGTCGGTGTCGGTCAGTGTGGGTCATGGGCCGACCCACTCTACCACCTGAGCCACACCCTCCCCTAATACAGTGCATTCTACTTTTCAATATATTTCCATATATTTTTGTTTACTAAGGATGAACTGACAGTGTTTTCCTGTGTTTCATCTGTAGTTTAGTGAACTCTACGGCCCTGTGGTGACGCTGTACCTGGGCCCCCAGCGAGTCGTGGCTCTGATCGGGTATGAAGCTGTGAAAGAGGCTCTGGTCGATCAAGGAGACGACTTTTATCCAAGAGGACCTGTTCCTTTTATTATGAAAGTTACCAACGGTTACGGTAAATAATAATCCTATAACAACATATTAACTTTAGAAACAAACTATTTCATTCTTTAAGGTTCATATGTAGTATTTGTACTTTGAAATATTACAAATGATATAAATGTGTCATTAGCTTGTTCAGTCTCACATGCTGCCAAAGGTATGATGTTATTATGGGATGTTATTATCTTTGTTAAGTTGTTTGTTGATCCACAGTGGTCCATAGTGGTTTTACTGCGGCTGTTTTAGTCTAAAAACAGAGCTAAGCTACTAGAGCTATAATGAAAACTACGTTGCGTATAAACATTTTAAAACAGGAGTCACTTTTCCATTGATCCTCAAATTGTGTAGCCTAGCAACGCTAACACTGTTCATACACTTCACCGTCCTGCCTCCACTGTCACTCACACTGGTGTATGAATGTTTGGTGGTGGTCTTCTACCCCAGGACAACTGTGGATACATATGGAGTTTACTACCACCAGAGGGAGCATGTGAGAGTGAATGAATAAATGATCATTAATATAAAGTGCTTTAGGTGCCTTGAAAAGCGCTATAGAAATCCAATCCACCATTATCATTATTAGTATTTCTTTCAGTTTTAGTTGAATTTTAGTATGTTTTGTATATTTTTTTGTTTTCTTTGTGTACATTCTAACATTAGATATTATTGTTTTGTATTATGGTTAGCCTAGCGGTGCTATCCCTATTCATTCCATGTATAGGTCTAGGAATGCTTCATTTTACTTTATTTTTTACATAGAACTGCTGACCTTTATGTCTGCAGGGTTAGTGATCAGTAACGGAGAGCGATGGAGGCAGTTACGACATTTCACGTTGACAACACTGAAGGACTTTGGGATGGGACGAAAAGGGATGGAAGAGTGGATCCAGGAGGAGAGTAAACACTTGGTGACGAGAATTAACAGTACAAAAGGTACGTAGGAGGGAAGGTACGAAAGCTTCCTTGGCTTCACAATGACTGCAGGAAACTGATGGAGGAAAAGGACAGAGCATAAAAGAAATTCTTGAAAACACATTCTCGAATTGACCGGCATATTTTTACATTACTAAGGAATAAAGTGACAAAAAAAGATACGTAAATCAAAAGCTGTTTTCTAATAAAACATCATACAAGGGGGCTAGCAGAAATGAGAAAATTATATGGAAAAATCTAAATACGCTACTTGGTCGTAATAATAATGATCTTCACAGCAATCTACAACTTCAAAGAAATATTACATTAATAGATCATTTAGGAGAAATTGTTAACATGTTTAATGGTAAATGTTCTGCATTTATATAGTTCTTTTCCACCTTCATGGTGTTCAAAGCGCTTTACATTAGCCTCTCATTCACCCATTCACACACACACTCATACACCAGTAGGTTTCTATGGTCTAAGGTCAGTCCTACTGGGGGCCTAAGTGAGGGTTCAGTGTCTTGCCCAAGGACACTTCAACATGTGGACAGCCAGAGCCAGGACGATTAACAACACATATCAATTGTAAACGTCACCAACATACTACTGTAGATGACAGTAAACCAGTATTTACTATACAAGACATTTCTGCCCCTGAACTTATTAAAATAGTAACCTCTTTAAAAAACTCCAAATCCAGAGACACGTATGGGATGACGAGTCATTTTTTTTAAGCTCTACAAAGAGACACTCACAAGTCCAGGTGTCCATTTAATAAATCAATCTATCAAACAAGGAATAGTGCCAATATCATAGAAGGTTGCTAAGGTTACCCCCGTATTTAAGTCAGGAGACAAAACAAAACCAGAAAACTATCGTCCAATAAAGTATTTCATCAATCATCTCGAAAATAGAAGAAAAATGGGTCACTGCACAACTGACAGAACATCTAAACACTTGTCAATCCGACCTCCATCCAATGCAATTTGGGTTTAGAAAGAATCACTCCACAGAGTCAGCTACTTGCTATTTTTTTTTAGAAAACCTAAAGCAATCATTAGATCACGGTGGCTTTGTGGGTGCTGTATTTCTTGACCTGAAACGTGCATTTGACACAATCAATCACAATGTTACTGTGTACTCACAGCTCATCTGTGACTACATGACTGTTCCTAGTCTTATATATGTCATTTTACCTTTGTCCACTATCATTCTATTGTCTTTTTCTGTTTACTATTCTTACCTGACAACACATGTAAATTAGCTTTTTTTACATTAATACTTTCTACTGACATGTTGATGAATATGTCCTAATTCAAATAAATAAATAAATAAACAAATAAATAAGGAGGAAAAGAACATTCATCTAAAAAACAGAATTGAGGTTTCTTGTAGACAAAAGAAAGTCACAGACAGACATCCCAAGTTCCAAAAACTAATTTCAGGGAGATGCTTATCGACCCTTCCAAATCCCCCACCCCTTTTTCCGAATTTTCAAAGAAAACATGGAACTCATGACTAAAAAATTGCTAGAAAATCAATGAAGTGATGTAAATTAAATATACCAGGTGTGCCCTGACCAGGGCTATAAATGAAAGGCCTATTGGAGTCCAGAGGTCACATGACCCACATGACCCACACACTATTGAACAAAAACATGTAATTTGAGTTAGCATTTGCTAGTTAAATGAAATTAATTCTTATTAATTATTCATTTATTTATGTATTGATTCATTCATTCATGTATTTATTTATACATTTGAGATGAATATACAATTGATTTAATGGAGAAAAGTTTTTTTTTTTTAGTGTTGTCGGTTGATTTATTTTGTGACGGTCCCTAAACTCCTCAACAGTAAGGGAGTGTGTGTGCGCTCCTGAAGCCTCTCCAGTAGGTAAGGCTGAGCAGAGAAGGTTCAGTGCCATAAGTTTGATCAGAGCGTCAGTGGAGACGTGTCTGCACGCTCTCACTTGCAGTGTTAAAAAAACCTCCCTCACATAGTTCAACATCCAGAATATTTTATCTGACTCACGGGCATCTATGAGACACTATCGATCTCAGGGAGACTTAGGATGTCTGCATTTCTACCGTAGGTTAGAACAGGTCAATAAACAACTGTATGAACACCTGTGATGTTTGGACAGTTGTGACCCCTGTGTCCTTTTTCCAGCTTCACCTTTTGACCCCACCTACTTCCTGAGCTGCAGTGTGTCCAACGTCATCTGCTGTTTAGTGTTTGGTCAACGCTTCAGCTACGACGACCACCACTTCCTCCGCCTGCTGCAGATCATCTCAGAAACTCTGAAATTCGGCAGCAGTCCATGGGGTCAGGTGAGGTGGGGTCAGGTGGGGTCTGCAGCTTGGAGGCTAATGCTAGGCCTAGCTAGCTATAGCGAGGTGAGAAGAGGAGAGAATTTAACAACTGTCCCTTATGAAACAAAAATATATGGCAATGCACTGAAAAATATAATGCACTATGTTCAAAAATATATTCCCATATATGGAAAAGTAGTGCATTTATTATACAATATACTGTAATATAAGATTTGATCATATATTGACAAATATAAAACATGTATTGAACTGAAGACAAAAGCTGACCTATATTTTTACAAATAGTTTTATTGAAACTCAATTTATTTCCACATATATTGTGAAGTGTATTATTAAATATATAATTACATATATTTAGTATATATGTCTGTCTGTCTGTCTGTGCATCCATATATTAACATATAAATGGTCTGCACTTATATAGTTCTTTTCCACCTTCATGGTTCAAAGCTCTTTACATTAGCCTCACATTCACGCACCAGTAGGTTTATAAGGTCAAAGGTCAGTCCTACTGGGGGCCTAAGTCAGGGTTCAGTGTCTTGCCCAAGGACACTTCGGCATGTGGACAGCCAGAGCTGGGACGCGAACCGCCAACCTCTCGGTCATTGGGCGACCCACTCTACCAACTGAACCACAGCTTTAACCTTTGACCCTAACGACCCACTCTACCAACTGAGCCACAGCTTTAACCTTTGACCCTAACGACCCACTCTACCAACTGAGCCACAGCTTTAACCTTTGACCCTAACGACCCACTCTACCAACTGAGCCACAGCTTTAACCTTTGACCCTAACGACCCACTCTACCAACTGAACCACAGCTTTAACCTTTGACCCTAACGACCCACTCTACCAACTGAGCCACAGCCGCCCTATATATTCAAGAATTCAAGATATAATAATACTAGATTTTTCGCTCATTTCAAGCAAAAAAAAATCCTGAATTTAGCAAAAATCAATTGTGAATTAACAAAAAAATATCTTGAATTAATAATAAAAAATCCAATGTCAACAGCAGATAAACTAATGACTTAAAGCATGTCTAATGAATATGATTTGTATTTTCTCTTTGAAAAAATTAAGAAAAGCTGTACTAAATTCAAGGCGATCTATATAGTACCAATACATAGGTTCATTTATGAATTGATTGATAAAAGTTTTACAACATTACACAAGCATGTCGCAACAGTCATCCTATATTTAACATGTATTTGTTGACATGACTCCAACTGTGTGTTCAGTTCTATAACATCTTCCCTCGGCTGATGGACTTCCTGCCTGGTCGTCACCACAACGCGTTTGCCAGAGTTGAAGAGGTTAAAGATTTTACAAGGCAGAAGATTCAGGAACATGAGGAGACGCTGGAAATGAGCTCCCCCAGAGATTATATCGACTGCTTCCTCATCAGAATGCACAAAGTATGACCAAAGATAAACACTTTAATGATAGTCACTTTTCTATTGGTGAAATGATTTATGATTTATTTAATGAATATCATTAGATGACATGAGAAGTCATTCTGTAAACATGGAGATGAAGATAAATATCATGTTGTTTTAAGGTTATATATTCATTATTATTATTATTATTATCATTATTATTATTATTAGTAGTAGTAGTAGTAGTAGTAGTAGTAGTAGTAGTATTTGTAAAGTTTAATATATGTATTATATGTACCTTTCACAGAGAAGGGAAAAAAATAAAAAATACAAAAGAAAACAGATAAAAGCACAGATAAATATACAGTCCAAAGTTTGTAATGCAAGTGGAAGCTCATTTTTAATATATATATATATATATATATATATATATATATATATATATATATATATATATATATATATATATATATATATATATATATATAACATATAACACCATTACCTTCTAGTTCTGGTTTTCTGAAGTGATTCTTGTTTCATTATTGTAGGAAAAAAATGATTCCACATCTGAGTTCCACTATGAGAACCTGGTGCCAACGCTGTTAAATCTGTACTTGGCAGGAACTGAAACCACCAGCTCTACCATCAGATTCGCTCTAAATGTACTGATGAAATATCCTCAAATACAAGGTGAGTGTGTACAAGTGACTACGATAGTAGTGAGGATGTTAGCAGCTAGTGAGGAACAACATTTGTTTGAATGAACGAACTAACAAACGAGCACATGGAACAGAGGAGCACTTCACACTGTCAAAGGTTAGTTCAAATTAACCGATTAGTTCCCAAGCGATACCACTGTGGCATGGTTCAGTTGGTAGAGCAGGTCGTTCAATGGTTGAAGGGTTGGTGGTTCGCATCCCGGCTCTGGCTGTCCTTGGGCAAAGACACTGAACCCTAAGTTGTTCCCAGTGGGGTTAGAAAGCGGCGGTGTATTAGCAGGAGCCAGTAATAAATATGTTTTATTTCATCCAGAACAAAAAAAGAGTGTATATATATATATATATATATATATATATATATAACCCTAACCCTAACCCTAACCCTAACCCTAACCCTACCTGAAGGGAATATCACAGATGTGCAGGAAAGTTACAAATACCTAGGGATCCCACAGACAAATGGTAATCATGAGGAGGCAGCTCGGAAGTCAGCCACAGCCAAATACCTACAGAGGGTAAGACAGGTCCTGAAAAGTCAGCTGAACGGCAAAAATAAGATCCAGGCCATTAACACCTATGCCCTGCCAGTAATCAGATACCCAGCTGGGATAATATCCTGGCCACTGGAAGAGATACAAGCCACTGATATCAAGACAAGGAAACTCCTTACCATGCATGGAGGGTTCCACCCCAAGTCCAGTGTCCTGAGGCTGTACACTAAGCGAAAGGAAGGGGGCCGAGGACTAGTAAGTGTCAGAACTACTGTCCAGGAGGAAACGGCGAACCTCCAGGAATACATCAAGAAAATGGCCCCCAATGACCAACTGCTAAGTGAATGCCTCAGGCAACAAAAGCCCAGTAAGGTCGAGGAACCAGAGGGGCTATCATGGAGGGACAAACCCTTGCATGGCGTGTACCATCGACAAATTGAGGAAGTGGCTGATATGGAAAAGACATACCAGTGTCTGGAAAAGGCTGGACTAAAGGACAGCACAGAGGCGCTACTCATGGCTGCACAAGAACAAGCCCTGAACACCAGAGCAATAGAGGCCGGGGTCTACCACATCAGACAGGACCCCAGGTTTAGGCTGTGTAGAGAAGCCCCTGAAACAGTCCAGCACATCACAGCAGGGTGTAAGATGCTGGCAGGCAAGGCATACATGGAGAGGCATAACCAGGTAGCGGGCATACTGTACAGGAACATCTGTAAAGAGTATGGACTGGAGGTCCCAGGGTCAAGATGGGAGAACCCCCAAAGGTGACAGAGAACAAACAGGCCAAGATCCTGTGGGACTTCCAGATCCAGACTGACAAGATGGTGATGGCCAATCAGCCTGACATCGTGGTGGTGGATAAACATGACAAGACAGTGGTGGTGATAGATGTAGCAGTCCCCAGTGATAGCAACATGAGAAAGAAAGAACATGAGAAGCTTGAGAAATACCAAGGGCTGAAAGAGGAGTTAGAGAAAATGTGGAGTGTGAAGGCAACAGTGGTACCAGTAGTGATGGGGGCACTAGGGGCAGTGACCCCCAAGCTGGGACAATGTCTCCAGCAGATACCAGGAACAACATCAGAGATCTGTGTCCAAAAGAGAACATTGTTAGGAACAGCTAAGATCCTGCACAGAACCCTCAGGCTCCCAGGCCTCTGGTAGAGGACCCGAGTCTGAAGGAGACACCGCCCACGTGGGGCAAGAGGAACATTTTTTTTTTATTTTTAATTTTTTTTTTTATATATATTATATAATATTGACTATGTTCTGAATCAATATTCTCTAATTATTCATCTGGCAGTGAATGAGTTAAGTCTCCCAGTAGGACTGACAGAACCTGAACCTACTGGTGTATGAGTGTGTGTGAATGGGTGAATGACAGTGTTGTACCTGAACGAGTTCATTGAACGATCATTCACGAACAATATATTTTTGACGAACATGAACGACTTGTTCACTTTTGCCAAATGAACGGGAAGTTGTGAACGCGGTTATTCTGGCATTTATTGAACTGCGCTCTTATTTAGTTCATATTTAGTTCTTATCACGTTGTAATTATTGAGTCCTATAAGGAATAAAGTGGGATCAAAACACAACATTATCATAGATGTCATTTTTATATTATTCTGAACTAATGTTGGAAACATAATGTTGTGGAATAGACAATAAGAAGAGAGAGAGAGAGAGAGAGAGAGAGACAGAGAGAGAAAGAGAGAGAGAGAGAGAGAGAGAGAGAGAGAGAGAGAGAGAGAGAGGGAGAGACAGAGAGAGAGAGAGAGAGAGAGAGAGAGAGAGAGAGAGGGAGAGACAGAGAGAGAGAGAGAGAGAATGAGAGAGAGAGGGGCGCAAAGAGTTTTTGGGGGCGGAGAAAAAGAGTTAAATGTACAGAGTGTGACCGTCGACCGGAGCAGGTGTTTGTCCCGTTCTTTTAAATAAACATTGAAAATGAAACTCAGTGAAACCACTCCTTGTGTTCTAAGAACCTGCAGAGGGAAGTTAACCCTGGGGTAAGGTACTTACTTCAGCCCTGGAGGGGCAGTATTTTCCCCTGATTTCCTACGTTAGGAACAGTTAATAATAAGTTTACAATAATAACACAAAAAAGAACGACAAAGTTCATTTTAGGATCCATGAACTTCTAGTTAATAATTTGGAAGAATGAACGATGAACTGAACTAATTCATATTGACTAAGTTGAACTGAACTTTGAACTAGTTCCTAAACAAGGTCAACTTTCCTAACACTGTTGAATGCGAGGCTAATGTAAACAGATTTTAAAAACCTCATATAGACCCTAACAGAAAAACCAGTGGAGGTACAGACTTAGTCTGAATCCCATTTCAGCTGTTATTCCTTCTCATGTAGGGGTAGGGGTGTGTCAGTTCAGGTTAAGGCAGAGGGGTAGGGGGAAGGGGAGGGGCTTTATACCCTTTTAAACTGAGATTTTCCAGAGGCAGACTCCAAATGGAGGGGTACAAGAAATGTCCCAGAATACAATGTGAATCCTTTAAAAAACTGATGGCATCTACGAAAGAAGTACACACACGTAGTACTTTCAATTAACAGTTTTAAAGTTGTGATAACTGTTGTATTGCATAAAGTTTAACATTGTCATAATGTGTAATGGTCATTTTCTCCATAAAACGCACATAAAAAAAAAGGTATATACGTAAAGGTGTAGTAATGGGTGGATCCTTAGCACTTCTGTGATTGGACGCAGATATTAGTAAAAATATGTTCATATCCAGGAGAACGACACAACTACAGCAGCAGACATGCTAGTTTAACTTCTGGTTGAAGCTACGTAACAACTGGAGGAGTGAACTGATGATGTAGGTGAGTGTTGAAGGGGTGTCCCAATTCATAGGCCCCTACCCCATATAGCTCTGTTTGAGATAAGATAAGATGAGATGAGACAGGAGCCAGGCTCATGCTCAGTTACCTGACTGGAGGAGTTTATTTACCCAAACAAACATGTTTGAAAGGGTAGGGGTAGGGGTAGGGGTAGGGGGTAGGGTTAGGGGCAGGGCTAGGGGGTGAAGTGAGATTCAGCCTTAGTTACTGTTGTTGACAGATATGAACCTGGCACCAGAGTCCTGCACGGTTCTGATTTTGACATACCGCAATCCCCCGTACCCGTCATGTTTAAACTCGACGGAAAAAAAATTTAAAATCCGCACCCGAACTGACCCGCTATAAATGAACCCGACATCCGACCCGAACCCGAAAGAAAATGTCAGATAGCCAAACTTAAATACAAACATTTATTGCCACGAATATACTGAACAGTGACATAGCCAAGGCAGAGCCAAATAAAAATGTTGTTAACCCACGGCTCTTTTTAGCCTATGAACCGCAAATTAGACCCCGCCCTCACCCAAGTCCGACCCGAACCAAACCCGTATCCGACACAGCAGACCTGTTTCGTGAAAATTTGCGGTTCACCCACGGGCACCCAAACCCGTGCAGGACTCTGCCTGACACAGACTTTAAAATGATGTCATTACCTTTGACCTTGAGTGACCTTGACAGATCAAACCCATAGTCTTACATTTTGAGAGGGGAGGTGTCTATTAATGTGTTAAGGAGGGCGGGGCTTGTTGTGCCAGGTACCACTTGTTTCTTGTCTTGAACATGTAAGTGATGGAAACACATGTTGAAAAAGTGTGTTTTCATGACGTCGTAGAGAAAATGCAGAAGGAGATCGACTCGGTGATGGGTCAAAACCGTGACCCATTCATGGAGGACAGGAAGTGCCTCCCGTTCACAGACGCCGTTCTTCATGAAGTGCAGCGTTTTATGGGACATCGTCCCCATGGGTGTCCCTCATTATGCCCTGGGTGACATCTCTTTCAGGGGTTACACCATCCCTAAGGTACTGGGCTGTTACTGCACATTGACTCCTGATGTTAAACAAGTCAAACAGTGTCTCCTTCTGCCTCCAGGGGACCATCGTTCTACCATGTTACACTCTGTGCTCAAACAGGGACAACACTGGGCCACTCCGTTCTCCTTTAACCCTGAACACTTCCTGGACCCCTACGGAAACTTTAAGAAGAACCCTGCCTTCCTGCCTTTTGGTGCAGGTAAATGATTTAACCCCTGAAGAACCAAACCTATTCTTTTTGAATTTTAAAGTGTACAAATAAACACCCATCAAAAAATAAAAAATACCCACCCACACAAATCACCCCCCTACTCCCTATAAATAAATGTAGTGCACTACTCTACATATTGAACTCAACTGAAAACTTTTCAGACACTACTACAAAACTATTTAATCGCATCATCACCGTCAAAAAATGTAAACCTAACAGTGTCGTTGCTGACAAAATAAAGACTTTTTATTTATTTTTATTTTTATTTATATTATTTATTAAGTTAAGTTATTAACTGTTAAATAACTTTGTCATCCCACAGAGTCTTAAGTGTTTACTGAACAGCTGTAGTTCTGTCAGTGTGTCGTCTAATATCTATCTGTCCCTGTTTTTTTTAATCATGAATCGTTTCGTCCTTTGGCCATTTTTCTATTTGTGCAATGCATGATGGGATATAGTGCTCTGGTTAGTGACCATTGATGTCCACTACATATTGCAGTGGATTGTGGGATACATTGAGTGACTATATAGTGATGATAAATAGTTCACTAAAGAATCAGACACCCCTAAAAAATTACCTGGTCTCTATATAGTGAACTATAGAGGTTCTATATAGTGACTATAGAGGGTCTATATAGTGAACTATAGAGGGACTATATAGTGAACTATAGAGGGACTATATAGTGAACTATAGAGGGTCTATATAATGACTATAGAGGGTCTATATAGTGACTATAGAGGGTCTATATAGTGACTATAGAGGGACTATATAGTGACTATAGAGGGTTTATATAGTGACTATAGAGGGTCTATATAGTGAACTATAGAGGGTCTATATAGTGAACTATAGAGGGTCTATATAATGACTATAGAGGGTCTATATAGTGACTATAGAGGGTCTATATAATGACTATAGAGGTTCTATATAGTGACTATAGAGGGTCTATATCGTGACTATAGAGGGACTATATAGTGAACTATAGAGGGACTATATAGTGAACTATAGAGGGTCTATATAATGACTATAGAGGGTCTATATAGTGACTATAGAGGGTCTATATAGTGACTATAGAGGGACTATATAGTGACTATAGAGGGTCTATATAGTGACTATAGAGGGTTTATATAGTGACTATAGAGGGTCTATATAATGACTATAGAGGGTCTATATAGTGACTATAGAGGGTCTATATAATGACTATAGAGGTTCTATATAGTGACTATAGAGGGTCTATATCGTGACTATAGAGGGTCTATATAGTGAACTATAGAGGGTCTATATAGTGACTATAGAGGGACTATATAGTGACTATAGAGGGTCTATATAGTGACTATAGAGGGTCTATATAGTGAACTATAGAGGGTCTATATAATGACTATAGAGGGTCTATATAGTGACTATAGAGGGTCTATATAATGACTATAGAGGTTCTATATAGTGACTATAGAGGGTTTATATAGTGACTATAGAGGGTCTATATAGTGACTATAGAGGGTCTATATAGTGACTATAGAGGGTCTATATAGTGACTATAGAGGGTCTATGTAGTGAACTATAGAGGGTCTATATAGTGACTATAGAGGGTCTATGTAGGGACTATAGAGGGTCTATATAGTGAACTATAGAGGGTCTATATAGTGAACTATAGATGGTCTATAAAGTGACTATAGAGGGTCTATATAGTGACTATAGAGGGTCTATATAGTGACTATAGAGGGTCTATAGAGTGAACTATAGAGGGTCTATATAGTGAACTATAGAGGGTCTATATAGTGACTATAGAGGGTCTATATAGTGAACTATAGAGGGTCTATATAGTGACTATAGAGGGTCTATATAGTGAACTATAGAGGGTCTATATAGTGACTATAGAGGGTCTATATAGTGAACTATAGAGGGTCTATATAGTGAACTATAGAGGGTCTATATAGTGACTATAGAGGGTCTATATAGTGAACTATAGAGGGTCTATATAGTGACTATAGAGGGTCTATATAGTGAACTATAGAGGGTCTATATAGTGACTATAGAGGGTCTATATAGTGACTATAGAGGGTCTATAGAGTGAACTATAGAGGGTCTATATAGTGACTATAGAGGGTCTATAGAGTGAACTATAGAGGGTCTATATACAAACAACAAAATCTTTAATTAAGCAAAAAAATAAATCTGGGAACAAAAAAATCTTGAATTTTAAGCAAAAAATGTGAAGAAAGTGAAAAATATCTTGGTAAGATTTTTTTTTTTTTAAATCAGATCAGATCCAGATTTAATGTCTATAAATCAATTCTTTATTCTCACTGAAAAGTTCCTAATTAGAAATATAGTATTATAAAGTGTTAATGATTTTTATTATATTTTATTGTTTTCATTTTGGTATTTTTTTTAGCATTTTCTTGTGTTTTATAGTTGTATTTTTAACTGTGTTCTCTATAAATAAAACAGATTAGACTGGATGTATTCACGTATTAATCTTTAATCTCAAGTGTTTTCATCTGTTTTATTTGTGTTTTTTCTTCAGGAAAAAGAGCGTGTGTTGGAGAGTCTCTGGCCCGGATGGAGATCTTCCTCTTCCTCGTGTCACTTCTGCAGAACTTCACCTTTTCTTGTCCTGAGGGTCCGGACCACATCGACCTGACCCCCGAGTACAGCAGCTTCAGCAACATTCCTCGAACATACAACGTTATTGCGACACAACGGTGGCAGCAGTAACGTGGACGACAGTGTGACGACCACGTTTACGCTAAAATGTGAACCTCACCGAAACTAACAGTGACCTCAGTTGACCTTTGACATTAGAGATGCACAATATTAGAAAAAACTGACTTTGCGATTTATTATATATATATATATATATATATATATATATATATATATATATATATATATATATATATATATATATATATATATATATATATTCGGGCATTAAGTAAAATGTCGACTTCCGTGGCACAAGTCGAGTTAAATTTGGAGGAGTCAACAAGTCACGTATTATTCTCTCTCTCTCTCTCTGCATGTAAACACAGACCAGACATAAACAACACACCTGCAGGTCAGACAATAGTGACACACACACACACATGCATGTGTAGAAATACTTCACTTTAGTTTAAAAAAACCCACACAGCATCTGTAGAGGTATCGGCTAATGTTAGTGATGCTAGCAGCATTAGCTAACCTGTGATAAACAGCACAGACAACCCACATTATGACAACACACTCTTTTTTCTTCAAACACATGATATGGACAGTGTTGTGTTCTTCTTATTGCCCTTAAACTTATTACATGTAATATAAAAAGTGAGGACATGTGACAGACATGTGGACAGTCCAGTTTTAGAGCCGTGGGTCCAGACTAAATGCAGACATATGTTCACCTACTGATGTTCACTTACATTTAACACTAAACTCTTTGCTAACGTTAGCCTTTGTTTAGTTGGTGTTAAATGCTGTTAGTGTCAGTGGACATTTTTACGTTGTTACTGAACTTTTATATAAGTTGCTCATTACTGGACAGACGTGTGTCTGTGGTTTTTTCTCTGCTGATAAAGTGATGATGTCAGCACAACAAGTCAACGTTAATGCCCTAATATATATATATATATATATATATATATATATATATATATATATATATATATATATATATATATATATATATATATATATATTGTATACTGTCAAAATATTAACTGTAAATTTATATACTATATACTGTATACTGTATACTGTATATTGCGATATGAAAAACTATAAATAACAGTTGTGTGGTGATGACGCTAACGCTAATCTGTTTAGATTAGTGTTTGACACTGAACATACGTTTGACTGTCATCCTTCTGTAACTGAAATAATTAAATAAAAAATAAGAATAAAATGTAAAAATTTTTTAATTAGAATAAAATTTTTTTTAAATAAATAAAAATAAAAGACAAAAATACAAATGAATGAATAGAAAAGGAATGAAAAGAAACAAAAGAATAAAAATAAATGTAAATAAATAAACAAGAAAGGAATTAAAAATAAATAAATAAAAGAATAAATAAATGAATATGAATAAATATAACAAAAAATAATAAATAAAAAAAGACAAATAAATACAAAATAAATGAATTAAATTAAAGGTAAAGAAATAAATAAACAAAAAAGAAATATAAATAAATAAAAATAAAAGTATAAAAATAAATTAAAAGCAACAAACAAATAAAGAATAAATGGAAAAATCATTTGAATTAAATAAACAAACAAAAATACCTAAAATTAGAATAAAAATAATTAAATAAAAAACTAATAAAAAATGAATGTAAATAAATTAAAAAATAAATAAAAATAAAATAATAAAAATAAATTAATTTGTAGTAGTAGGCAGTAGTCGGACCATGTCCATGACTAGAATAATAAATGAATTAATTTAATGAAATAAACAAATCAAAGAATAAACATAAATACATTTTTAAAAATCATGGAATAAAAATAAATAATTAATTGAATTAAATAAATAAAAAATAAATCAATGAAATTTTAATAAAAATAATACAATAATAAAGACAAACAAAAATAAATGAATATAAATACATAAAAGAATACAAATAAATACATAAAAAAGACAAATAAATAAAACATGAATGAAAACATTTTTAGAAAAATTAATTCAATTAAATAAACAAAAAGAAATAGAAAAAAATAAAAATAAAAGAATAAAGAAATACATTAAAAAGACAAATAAATAAAAAATTAATGAAAAAACTAAATTACATTAAATTAAATAAATAACTGAAAAGTAAATATAAATAGAGTAAATATAAATAAAAAAGACAAATAAAAAATAAATGAATATAAAAAAACACACACATACACACACACACACACACACACACACACACACACACACACACACACACACACACACACACACACACACACACACATATTGTTTTATTATCTGAAGCTGCACTGCAGGCCTGTGAGGGTCAAAGTTCATCTAGGATGATGTGTAAACAGTTTGTAAAGGTCACATGTTTGTATTTACACTTACATCAAACTTTAAACCAAAAGGAGGAAAAAACACGTTGGAAGTTGGAACATCCTTGTGTTTGTGAAGTAAATGAATATTAAGAATATTATTATTTTCCTACATTTCTGTCAAATGTTTCATTGTAGGAACAAGTGGTCGGAGCCACAAACCCCGCCCCCCTCACATCTTAATAAAATGTTTGTGTAAAGGCATTAACGTCAGAGGGAACAGCACTGATGTACAACTACTGCTACATGTGTAATGTGAGGAGGGGGGGCGGGGGGGTCACATGATCGGTCAAAGCTTTGTGTCAGTCTGTCAGTGTGTTTATTCATGTTCCACTGGACACTGTCTGGAACCACAGGGACACAGCCCCCCCCACCCCCCCCCAGTATCATCCCATCACTGCCCCAGGGTGTCGTCTGTCACTGTAGGTTTTATTAAACCTTAATCAGACAGACACGAGGTCACACATCAGGGATACAGTGTTTGATCAAACATGCAACAGGCCGAGCCCCAGACATGTGAGGAGGAGGAGGAGTTAAAATAAATGTAGGGGTAAGATGGTAGAGAAAACAAATATGACTTTTCTTTAACAAAAAAGGAAATAACAGCTGTGGTGACGACGCTGAACATATGTTTGACTGTCATCCTTCTGTAGAGGAAATAATTTAATACAATTAATGTTAATGTAAAAAAGGTATTAAAATAAAATAAGTGAATAAATAAAGACAAAAAATGAATAATAAATACATAAAAAATACTAATAATATAATAAAACTAAATAAATACATACAATAGAAAAAAAATGAAAATAATAATCACTAAAATGATTAATACATTTTAAAAAAGACAAAAAATAAATCAATGAAAAGAAAATGTTGGAGAAAGAAAAGAAGAAATATATTAAAATATATTTGTAAGAGAGAAATATACTTGTATTTATATATTTGCAGTATACAATGTATTTATATATTTACAGTGAACAGTGTATTTATATATATATATATATATATATATATATATATATATATATATATATATATGTGTGTGTGTGTGTGTGTGTGTGTGTGTGTGTGTGTGTGTGTGTTTGCAGTGCGCAGTGCACTCACTGGTGTTTGAAGACATTATAACAGAGGTGTCAAACATGCAGCCACGGGGCCAAATCCGGGCCCTGAAAGGGTCCAGTCTGGCCCCTGGGGTAAATTAATGAAACACAAAAATCATAGTGAATATGGTGATAATTTTATTTCAAGTTCCACATACAGATTAAAATGGGTCAGATCAGTAAAATACTATCATAATAACATATAAATACTATCATAATAACATATAAATACTATCATAATAACATATAAATATTATCATAATAACCTATAAATACTATCATAATAACATATAAATACTATCATAATAACATATAAATACTATCATAATAACATATAAATACTATCATAATAACATATAAATACTATCATAATAATAACATATAAATACTATCATAATAACATATAAATACTCACAACTCTACATTTTGCTCTTTATTAATTTAAACATTTTCATTTCACTTTACTGTATTTACAATAAAACAAACTATTATTTCACAAAAACATGAATAACCTGAACAAATATGAGCATTTAGAAATGTCTGAAGTGTAAGTTTAACAATGTTCTGCCTGTTATTAAATGTTTGTATTTGATCCACTAATAAATTATCTGTACGTTGTACGTTTGTATTTTGTCAGTTTATTCACGTTATTCACAGTTGGCAGATGTGAACATTTTCATCAAATAATTTAACTTTTTTTTTTTTTTTTGGGACAATTTGGAGTTGACATTATTTATATATTATGTTTTTATTTTAGTGGTTACGACCCCTGAACTAAAATGAGTTTGACACCCCTGGATCAGAATCACTTCTTTGTACCATATTTTCTGGAGGATAAGGTGAAAACACCACAGTGCGTCTTATATATGCATCATAACGAGGAATTTACACTTTTCATCTCATAAATTTGGACATTTTAGGTCATAATTTAGACTTTTTGTCTCATAATTATGGCTTTTTACCTGATAATTTTGACTTATTTCATAATTTTCATAACTTTTTATCTCATGGTTTTGACATTCCATAATTATTTATTTAATATTTCTGTGTTCTCCACAGTGGAGGGGAAACACCACACAGCAAACGCAGCATGTGTTGGTAACTCAGGATGACCCATCAGATTCCAAAAGGAGTGATTTTCAGCAGAATGACACCTTTAATGTGCTTCATAATTTTTGTTTTTTATCTCATAATTTTTGTTTTTGTATCATAAATTTTGGCTTCTTATCTCATAATTCTAATTTCTTATCTAAATTTTCACTTTTTATCTCATGATTTTGACTTGACTTAATGTGCCTTATAGTCCAGTGTACCTTATATATGAAAAAAAAAACCCTAGGAAATAAACCATTCATTAACGGTGCACCTTATAGTGCAGAAGATACTTCTGCAGTGCCGTCGTCTCATCACTGAACAGAAATATTGTTAATTTTATCTACTCTGCAGATGATGAGCTGTGGAACCAAAACTCTGAGGATGTCTGTGCACAAGTTAAAGTCACCACATAATCCATTACATACACCTGTCACTCTAAAACCATGTGTCTTCATACAGGAGTGTATTGTCCATTCTTCGTACGTACTCAGTTAAATGTTGGGTAGGTGGTATTTATGCTTCACCTGCTTCTTGACGTCTGGTGCTGGGGAGATGTTGCTGTTGGGTAACTGAGGCAGGTACTGAGCCTTCAAATAAAAAACACACAACAACAACAACACATGGGTGGCATGAAAAACAATAAAACAACAACAAAACATGTGACTTATATGATCTGCATGACATGATGTCCTGTCAAAATGAACACATGAACACATTCATCCATCATCATAATTCATATGATTCATCTGATCCAATTTTTAGGATGTTTTGTTAGTGTCACAGGGAACAATAAATTACATTTTGGTGGTGATCCGGAAGAGATCCTGGATTCTGGATCACTTTGAAATGTATTCTCCATTTACTGCAATGTAAAAAGTGATCAAGAATCCAGGATGTCTTCTGGACCACCACCAACATTTATTCCACTCCAACACGTTTGAACATTCTGAGGAGAGAGAAGCTCCCCCTGGTGGCTACAGCCGTTACCCTCAGACAAACTATGGGTGCCAGTTCCCCCAGGACCACCAAACCACCACTAAGTCTGTTTATTCATTCATTATCTGAACCCGCTTTATCCTCACTAGGGTCACGGGGGTCACTGGGGGCCTAATCCAGCTACAATGGGCGAAGGCGGGGTACACCCTGTATGAGACGCCAGTTCATGGCAGGGCTGAACATATATAGACAAACAATCACTCTCACATTCACACCTATGGACAATTTTAGATTAACCAATTAACCTATCAGTGCATGTGTTTGGATGGTGGGAGGAAACCGGAGTGCCCGGCGAAAACCCACGCGGACACGGGGAGGACATGCAAACTCCACACAGAAAGGTCTGGTACGGGATTCGAACCAGGGTCCTTCTTGCTGTGAGGCACGAGTGCTAACCACTGCACCACCGTGCTAACCACTGCACCACCGTGCTAACCACTGTACCACTGTGCTAACCACCTTACCACCGTGCTAACCACCTTACCACCGTGCTAACCACCTTACCACCGTGCTAACCACTGCACCACCGTGCTAACCACTGCACCACCGTGCTAACATCTGTACCACTGTGCTAACCACCTTACCACCCTGCTAACCACCTTACCACCGTGCTAACCACCTTACCACCGTGCTAACCACTGCACCACCGTGCTAACCACTGCACCACCGTGCTAACCACTGCACCACCGTGCTAACCACTGCACCACCGTGCTAACATCTGTACCACTGTGCTAACCACCTTACCACCCTGCTAACCACCTTACCACCGTGCTAACCACTGCACCACCGTGCTAACCACCTTACCACCGTGCTAACCACCTTACCACCGTGCTAACCACTGCACCACCGTGCTAACCACTGCACCACCGTGCTAACCACTGCACCACCGTGCTAACCACTGCACCACCGTGCTAACCACTGCAACACCGTGCCGCCCAAGTCTGTTTATATTACTTTTATTATTAGTATATAGTGTTTTTTTCACATAGAACCTTGTTTCGTTAGTGCACTGCTGCAAAGGAAACTAAACAAAGAAAAAAGAGAAAAAAGGAGGAACACCCCCCACCCCCTGTTTTTTGACAAATCACCCCCTGGTTTTACACACCAGTGTATTTTCAGCCAATAGAAGGACACGCTGACGCGTCAGTGACAACACATTCTCCAGAGGAACTGCAGATTCATATTCATAAAGAACACCATCAAAACAATAGCATCTATTTTGCTCAGAAAAAATATTTATTTTTCACGGTTTCTGACTAAATTTCTGGTAAGTGCAGCAGAATGAGATCTGATGAAAAATACACACAAGTACTGAAAGTATACTGTAAGTGTACTCATGATAGTATGAATATTGGAACACAGTGTTGGTGCGTATAGAGCAGGGGTGTCCAAATCCAGTCCTACATGTTTTAGATATTTCCCTCTTCAATATGATTCAGTTTAACCCTTTAACTTCTGAAACTTAAGCAGTTCCACAGTAAACAATAAGCAACAAAATGAACAAAAATGGGCAAAGTCATCAATAAATCGAACAAAAAGGAATAAACTGACAAAATATTACCAATAAAGACACAAAGTTTTTGTTCATTTTGTTGCTCATTGTTTATTTTTCTACATTCTACTTTTTATTTGATTATTTTTTTCTTTAATTTTGCTCCATTTGTGTCTTACTTTCTTGATGTTACTAATTATTTTGTCAGTTTATTATTCATTTTTGTTCATTTTATTGATGACTTTGACCATTTTTGTTCATTTTGTTGCTTATTTTAATAATTTTTTTTACTGTGGAACTGCTAAATATTCAGGTGTTAAAGGGTTAAACTGAATCACATGGAAGAGGGAAATATCTAAAACATGTAGGACCCCGGCCCTCGAGGACTGGATTTGGACACCCCTGGTATAGAGCATAATAATAAGAAGACATGGACAATGTTGTATCATTCAAGTGCGTTGTATTTTGAACTGACGCGATGACGTAACACGTACGCGTACTAGCAGTGTGGGTGGAGCTAACAGACCCCCTAACAGCACAGGACATTTCCATGTCTGAGGAATTACCGTAATTTCCGGACTATAGAGCGCACCTGATTATAAGCCGCACCCACCTCATTTTAAGAGGAAAACCGATTTTGTACATACACAAGCCACACCTGTATATAAGCCGCATGTGCCCACATTAAAACATGTAACACAAACACAAAATTAACCCAAACCCGACTTCAAGTCCCGCGAATGAAACTAAATGTCCCTCATTAAAGTCCACAGTCCAAAAATCACAGCCGGCAAAATGAAGGGAAAATGATACTTAAGGTTTGATGCAGACCTGCAGAGTCCGGGTACCGTTGAAAGTAATCCAAGGAAAAAAAAGTGTATATTTCCAAAGGTAAGGGAGGGAAAAATATATATCCACTATTGTCCGCCGCGTCCACAAACAGGTGGCTGGTCGCCGCCTCGCCTCATCTATCGCAGAGTCAGTGATAACTTTCTCTTTCGCCGAGAGTTCAGGTCAAACTCCTCCGTCCCAACGTGCAAAAATAATCCACAGGGTCTGGTCGAGCCTCTGTCTTCTCTCACACACCGCCGTGGGTTTTTCTTTAAGCAACTTTTTACCCCTTGTACACCTGTCCGTCACCTTTACCGGTCCCCACTTAAACCCGTCACCCC
>CM035795.1:2966639-2976563 GCA_020466265.1 Siphamia tubifer
TGACCCCTAGGGGGACGTGGCGCATGTCCAGGGGGTACGCGAAATTATTCACGTTTTTTTTGTTTTTTTTTTTGCTGTTTTATTTTGAAATGTGGAAGTTTTATTTTGTAGCGAGCGGGCGGAAGTAACAGCGCTGTTTGACGCCAGCTTGACTAAATTGAGACGGAGCGAGTCACAGGCTATTTTTAGCCACCCTGCAGCGAACATGGATCGATTTTTGTGTCCGCCAAGTTCCTCAAGAAGTGGTAAAAGAAATGACAATGAAAATGACAATGACAAAAACAAATGCCCTAACCCTAAAAAGAGAAAGTACATTGATAGTTATATTGAGTTTGACAAGATCATCCCTCTCATTAAGTCTCTGTCTGTCTGTCTGTCTGTCTGTCTGTCTGTCTGTCTGTCTGTCTGTCTGTCTGTCTGTCACACACACACGGTTTTGTGTGTCTTTTGTTCCGTTTATTATTTTAAAATTATTTAAAATTGTTGTTTCTGAAGTGTTCATTTATATTATAATACCTGAAAATGTGGCTGGTTTGCACAAAAGCACTATTAAAAAAGGTTATCATTGTTTCATAATAATCATTGTTGAAGTGGTTTTTTATCATTTTCAGTATCGCCAGGATGAGGGGGGACATGGAAAAATGTCACCCCTCCAAGGGGGACCTGGGCCAAAAAAGTTTGAGAACCCCTGCATTACTGTACGTACTGTACATAAATACATAATTTATGTAAATACGTCATGTACGTTCTAACCATACACACGTAAAGGACAGAACAAGTCCCCCCGAGTGGGTCCACTGAAACCCCACCACAGCACAGACCCACCACCCACCACCAGCCCACAGGAAGTGACTCCCAGTGTAAACACAGTAATATTGGGGGCCTTTCACATGTCAAATGCGACTCAATTTATGAAAAATTCATGGTACAAAACCACTTCAGGAACGATATAATTTTGTAAGTAGAGGTACCACTGTATCTTCTTTCATATTAGGGTTTTGTTTTTTGTATTTTTACATTCTCTTCACTCATTTCTTTTTCTTTACTTGATATAAATGAGTTTGTTTCAAACACTATGTTTACTTGAACATGTATTATCTGTAATGGGTTGGTTCATAATCCATGTATCATTCTTTCATTCATTTTTCAAAATAAAACCAAACACAAGACATTGAAAAAACAACTCATTTCTTCATTATTTGTTTCCAAAACCAAAGTGAAAAAACAGATAGTGATATGTTTTCTCAGTTTTGCTTTTTGTGTTTAAATGAATAATGGAAAAAAGGTCGTTTCCCGTTTTATCCGATTTCGACCTGAAGTAATTTGAGATAAGCTGCGTATTGGACCCTGTTCGTCTGTATTTTACGTTCGACCTCTGAGTCGTGCATTTGGGTCCAGACTCCAGTTCTGATAGTACCACAGAACCCCTGTGAACGATGACTTTAACACACCTTCATCACTTGCAGAGCGTGAGGAGACACTCCATGGAAGCGTTTTTCCAAAGGTTCCTGAGAAAATGTTCAAAATAAAAAGGAAGTTTTAACGTCTCACACAAACATTTAAAAAACGATCATCCTGATGAGACTCGTACCGTCGTGTCCGGTTCTGGAATACTGACTCCACTAAAGAAAACGTTGGAGCGAAAAACCTGCTGATGACGAGGGATCAGGTCACCTGAGGACAGAAGAGACGGAATCACTCTTTAATATTTAACCTGTAACGACATTAAAGTGGATAAAACTAAATTCTACTTAAAAAAAAATCATCAGCTCATGAAAGAGTTTATCAAACAAACGCATCCAGAGGTTTTCTCATGACCCTTCATTAAACACAGGGGTGTCAAACATATGACCTGTGGGCCCAAACTGGCCCGGCCCAAGGTCCAGTCGGGCCCAGGGTTCAGTCGGGCCCAGGGTCCAGTCGGGCCCAGGGTCCAGTCCGGCCCAGGGTCCAGTCCGGCCCAGGGTCCAGGCGGGCTCAGGGTCTAGTCTGGCCCAGGGTCCAGGCGGGCCCAGGGTCTAGTCTGGCCCAGGGTCTAGTCTGGCCCAGGGTCTAGTCTGGCCCAGGGTCCAGTCGGGCCCAGGGGATGGGTTTGCAAAGTACAACAATTACACTGATGCTACACTGGAAATCTAACACTGCTGCAGGACGTGATGACGTACTTACACTTAGAAAGAATAAAATTCATTATGTGAGGCTCTGACACATGTTTATCAGTTCGGGAACCTTTAATTTCATATTTTGATGGTCTTAACCCTTTGTTGGTCAGCTCAACCGTTTGGTAGAGGTAACTTTGAACCCTGATATCTAATCTAAATTTAAGTCCTTTGACTCCAAACTTCTTGGTCTGTCTCCTTTTGTAAGAAGCATGTAATGCACAAACACACCACTGGGTGGCACTGTCACTGATATATTCAAGCCATGCTAGTATACCACCAAGGAAGAAAATGGTAACCGTGACAACACCTCTGCTATGATCTTTTCTTTTGGACACAAAATTGCAGGAAAGTTTGACTTTTTTTCATGTTATTGACTTTTACAGAGTCTATTTTACATAAATAATCATCATGTTTCAGAAATACTTTAGTACCACGGTTCTCAAACTGGGGTCCGCGGACCCCTAGGGGGATGTGGCGCATGTCCACGGGGTACGTGAAATTATTCACGGTTTTGTTTTTGTTTTTTTTGTGTTTGTTTTTTTTGCTGTTTTATTTTGAAATGCGGAAGTTTTATTTTGTAGCAAGCGGGCGGAAGTAACAGCGCTGTTTGACGCCAGCTTGACTAAATTGAGACGGAGCGAGTCACAGGCTATTTTTAGCCACCCTGCAGCGAACATGGATCGATTTTTGTGTCCGCCAAGTTCCTCAAGAAGTGGTAAAAGAAATGACAATGAAAATGACAATGACAAAAACAAACGCCCTAACCCTAAAAAGAGAAAGTACATTGATAGTTATATTGAGTTTGACAAACTCATCCCTCTCATTAAGTCTCTGTCTGTCTGTCTGTCTGTCTGTCTGTCTGTCTGTCTGTCTGTCTGTCTGTCACACACACACACACGGTTGTGTGTCTTTTGTTCCGTTTATTATTTTAAAATTATTTAAAATTGTTGTTTCTGAAGTGTTCATTTATATTATAATACCTGAAAATGTGGCTGGTTTGCACAAAAGCACTATTAAAAAAGGTTATCATTGTTTCATAATAATCATTGTTGAAGTGGTTTTTTATCATTTTCAGTATCGTGAGGATGAGGGGGGACATGGAAAAATGTCACCCCTCCAAGGGGGACCTGGGCCAAAAAAGTTTGAGAACCCCTGCATTAGTATTCATGTAATAATTTGTTTAAAACATGCTCAACCAAATGGTAGAGATGATAGTAAAGGGTCATGAAATGCTAATGATAATTGCTAATGCTAATCACTAATGATACAAACTCCGAGAGTTAATACATCTAATTTGAACCAAGTCACAAATTATGTAAAGTAATGTTTGAGTTTTAATAATTTAGTTCAATTTAGGGTCAGTAAAAAAAAACATCTATGTTTTATGTTATAATAGTCCCTGAGAGGTGGAAAGCACTGTTGACTCCCCCTCTGTGGGGTTAAAAGATATAAAAATAAATAAATAAATACATGAATAAAATAAGTGAATGAATAGAAAAATAAAATAAAAAATAAGAGCAAAATGCAGAAAACTTAGAAAAAGGAAAGGAGAAAAAAAAAAGGGAAAAGAAGAAGAAGGAAGGGAGGAAAAAAGAAAACAATAAACAACAAAAAAACTCTATTTGTTACCTACTTTCCTATCTGCTCATTTGTTTTTAGTTGTTGTTTTTTGTTTGTTTTTTTGTTTTTGTATATATGTCTATGTTTAGTACTTCAGTTATTGATTATTGGTATTGTTATTATTGTTATTATTTTATTTATCATCATTTTTGTACTATGCACTATATTACTATAAAATGAATTTAGGTTATTGTGGAAGTGAAGAAGGGGTAGAAATTAAATAAACTTATGCTTCATCCTACTCCTTTTCGGACATGTCATTGTTATTATTATTATTATTGTATTGATTATTGTTGCACTTTGCACATGTTCGAAATAAATCATTCAAATCAAATCAAATAAAAAAAAAAAAAGCAAAAACATATTTTTTTATTGTGATTTTTGTAGTGTGACCAAAGTAACATGCTGTTTTTTTTAAATGTATTTATTCTTAACCATTTGTAATTATTATATCATTTAGGTCCAGTCAGGGTGAGGGTCGGGGAAGGAGTAATTAACCTCTGACCTCTTGACCTCTCATATCCGTACCTAGAGTTTTTCGGATCAGGTATAGCTGGTCGACGTCAGACTTGCCGGGCCAAAGCGGGTTCCCGTGTAGGAGTTCAGCGAAGACGCAGCCCAGGGCCCACACGTCCACCGGGGGTCCGTACTGGGTGTCCCCCACCAGCAGCTCTGGGGCGCGGTACCAACGGGTGGCCACGTAGTCGGTGTAGTCGTCCTCGGGTCCAGCTGAGGACACACGCACAGGTGGTCAACGTACTCACATTCTGTACTGAAGTACAAGTACAGCTTGTTGTGTGTAAAAATACTCTGGTAAAAGTACAAGTACTGATTCAACTGCTTTATTGAATTGAAAGTAAAAAAGTACAACTTCTTAACTGTAATAAAGTAAAAAGTAAAACTGCATTTTTTTTTTTGCTATGGATGAAATAATACTGATTTAAGCAGAAAAAAATAAAGCTTTTAAAAGTGAGTTCATGTGTTTTATTGGGTCACGTTTAGTGGGTTAGGACAGAACATTTAGTCATGAATATTTTTTATTTTTCATACTGTTTAATTTGAAAAAGTAACGAGTCTATTCTGAGAATGTAAAGAGTATAAAGTACATATATTTATATAAATGTAAAGAGTATAAAGTACATATATTTATATAAATGTAAAGAGTATAAAGTACATATATTTATATAAATGTAAAGAGTATAAAGTACATATATTTATATAAATATAAAGAGTATAAAGTACATATATTTATATAAATATAAATAGTATAAAGTACATATATTTATATAAATGTAAAGAGTATAAAGTACATATATTTATATAAATATAAATAGTACAAAGTACATATATTTATATAAATGTAAAGAGTATAAAGTACAAATATTTATATAAATGTAAAGAGTATAAAGTACATATATTTATATAAATATAAATAGTACAAAGTACATATATTTATATAAATGTAAAGAGTATAAAGTACATATATTTATATAAATATAAATAGTACAAAGTACATATATTTATATAAATATAAATAGTACAAAGTACATATATTTATATAAATGTAAATAGTACAAAGTACATATATTTATATAAATGTAAAGAGTATAAAGTACAAATATTTATATAAATGTAAAGAGTATAAAGTACATATATTTATATAAAAATGTAGGAAGTAACAGTAAAAAGTTGCCAGAAAAATAAATACTCCAGTAAAGTACAGATACCTAAAAAAAAAAATCTCCTCAAGTACAGTAATGAAGTATTTTTACTTCATTACTTTCCAGGTGTGCAGTTGTGGTCGGTCATAGATGTGAATAATAAACACTAATAGCATGTAGAGAAGGATTACAAGCGCTGGGAATGACTACATACTAAGGTATGGAAACATGAGGCTGAAACCTGAGGAAGCACAAGGTAAAGTGACACAGCACTAACTGTGACTGCACTCATTTAAACACTGAAAGTGAGGAGGCCGTCAGCAGGACATCATATAGGTTCCATGTTAAATAAGTCATGAAGGGAACGTTAACGTTAAACGCTCATAAATGCACCGGCGGTCGGTCAGGTGTGACCTACTCAGGATGCGGGCGAAGCCAAAGTCGCACAGTTTGATGACCCCTGTTTTAGTGAGGAGGATGTTTTCAGGCTTCACGTCTCGGTGTATGCACTGTAAAAATAAAAACAAGTGTTCAGACAATGACCAACCTCTGCTTTAAAACTGCTTGGAAAAATAAGTGCTACTGGAATGTTCCTCAGTTGTTTGAGTCTAATATAATATTATTTTGTGGCTTCAGTTCTGTCTGACTAGAGTACGAAGGAAAAAGTTGAAAATGACTTATTGTGCCGTGTAATAAAAAAAATCTAAAATATTTGTGTGTTTGTACAGTAACTGCAAAAAGTATTAGTAAAACAAAACAAAAAGACAGTAAAGATCATTACTGTGTCCTGACCAATGTCCATTTAGGACCCTGCCCCAATAGTTTACAGTCAATTACACTATTAGACTGAAACACATGATGGAATTAATGCATTTGTCACACTATAAGGAAATGAATGGTTTTATGAAGGTTTTTCATATATAAGGGTGCATTACGTGAAGTCAAAATTATGAGATAAAAAGTCAAAATTATGAGATAAAAAGTCAAAATTATGAGATAAAAAGTCAAAATTATGAGAGAAAAAATCAAAATTATGAGATAAAAAGTCAAAATTATGAGATAAAAAGTCAAAATTATGAGATAAAAAGTCAAAATTATGAGATAAAAAGTCAAAATTATGAGAGAAAAAATCAAAATTATGAGATAAAAAGTCAAAATTATGAGATAAAAAATCAAAATTATGAGATAAAAAGTCAAAATTATGAGATTAAAAAGTCAAAATTATGAGATAAAAAAGTCAAAATTATGAGATAAAAAATCAAAATTATGAGGTAAAAAGTCAAAATTATGAGATAAAAAGTCAATATTATGAGATAAAAAGTCAAAATTATGAGATAAAAAGTCAAAATTATGAGATAAAAAATCTAAATTATGAGATAAAAAGTCAAAATTATGAGATAAAAAAATCAAAATTATGAGATAAAAAGTCAAAATTATGAGATAAAAAATCTAAATTATGAGATAAAAAATCTAAATTATGAGACAAAAAGTCAAAATTATGAGATAAAAAATCTAAATTATGAGATAAAAAATCTAAATTATGAGATAAAAAGTCAAAATTATGAGATAAAAAAATCAAAATTATGAGATAAAAAATCAAAATTATGAGATAAAAAGTCAAAATTATGAGATAAAAAAAATCAAAATTATGAGATAAAAAGTCAAAATTATGAGATAAAAGGTCAAAATTATGAGATAAAAAGTCAAAATTATGAGATAAAAAATCTAAATTATGAGATAAAAAGTCAAAATTATGAGATAAAAAGTCAAAATTATGAGATAAAAAATCAAAATTATGAGATAAAAGGTCAAAATTATGAGATAAAAAGTCAAAATTATGAGATAAAAAATCTAAATTATGAGATAAAAAGTCAAAATTATGAGATAAAAAGTCAAAATTATGAGATAAAAAATCTAAATTATGAGATAAAAAATCTAAATTATGAGATAAAAAATCAAAATTATGAGATAAAAAGTCAAAATTATGAGATAAAAAATCAAAATTATGAGATAAAAAGTCAAAATTATGAGATAAAAAGTCAAAATTATGAGATAAAAAGTCAAAATTATGAGATAAAAAATCAAAATTATGAGATAAAAAGTCAAAATTATGAGATAAAAAGTCAAAATTATGAGGTAAAAAGTCAAAATTATGAGATAAAAAGTCAATATTATGAGATAAAAAGTAAAAATTATGAGATAAAAAGTCAAAATTATGAGATAAAAAATCTAAATTATGAGATAAAAAGTCAAAATTATGAGATAAAAAAATCAAAATTATGAGATAAAAAGTCAAAATTATGAGATAAAAAATCTAAATTATGAGATAAAAAATCTAAATTATGAGACAAAAAGTCAAAATTATGAGATAAAAAATCTAAATTATGAGATAAAAAATCTAAATTATGAGATAAAAAGTCAAAATTATGAGATAAAAAATCAAAATTATGAGATAAAAAATCAAAATTATGAGATAAAAAGTCAAAATTATGAGATAAAAAAATCAAAATTATGAGATAAAAAGTCAAAATTATGAGATAAAAGGTCAAAATTATGAGATAAAAAGTCAAAATTATGAGATAAAAAATCTAAATTATGAGATAAAAAGTCAAAATTATGAGATAAAAAGTCAAAATTATGAGATAAAAAATCAAAATTATGAGATAAAAGGTCAAAATTATGAGATAAAAAGTCAAAATTATGAGATAAAAAATCTAAATTATGAGATAAAAAGTCAAAATTATGAGATAAAAAGTCAAAATTATGAGATAAAAAGTCAAAATTATGAGATAAAAGGTCAAAATTATGAGATAAAAAGTCAAAATTATGAGATAAAAAATCTAAATTATGAGATAAAAAGTCAAAATTATGAGATAAAAAGTCAAAATTATGAGATAAAAAAATCAAAATTATGAGATAAAAAGTCAAAATTATGAGATAAAAAATCAAAATTATGAGATAAAAAGTCAAAATTATGAGATAAAAAGTCAAAATTATGAGATAAAAAATCTAAATTATGAGATAAAAAGTCAAAATTATGAGATAAAAAGTCAAAATTATGAGATAAAAAATCAAAATTATGAGATAAAAAGTCAAAATTATGAGATAAAAAATCAAAATTATGAGATAAAAAGTCAAAATTATGAGATAAAAAATCTAAATTGTGAGATAAAAAGTCAAAATTATGAGATAAAAAGTCAAAATTATGAGATAAAAATCAAAATTATGAGATAAAAAGTCAAAATTATGAGATAAAAAGTCAAAATTATGAGATAAAAAATCTAAATTATGAGATAAAAAGTCAAAATTATGAGATAAAAAGTCAAAATTATGAGATAAAAAGTCAAAATTATGAGATAAAAAGTCAAAATTATGAGATAAAAATCAAAATTATGAGATAAAAAGTCCAAATTATGAGATAAAAAATCAAAATTATGAGATAAAAAGTCAAAATTATGAGATAAAAAGTCAAAATTATGAGATAAAAAATCTAAATTATGAGATAAAAAGTCAAAATTATGAGATAAAAGGTCAAAATTATGAGATAAAAAGTCAAAATTATGAGATAAAAAATCTAAATTATGAGATAAAAAGTCAAAATTATGAGATAAAAAGTCAAAATTATGAGATAAAAAATCTAAATTATGAGATAAAAAGTCAAAATTATGAGATAAAAAGTCAAAATTATGAGATAAAAAATCTAAATTATGAGATAAAAAGTCAAAATTATGAGATAAAAAAATCAAAATTATGAGATAAAAAGTCAAAATTATGAGATAAAAAATCTAAATTGTGAGATAAAAAGTCAAAATTATGAGATAAAAAGTCAAAATTATGAGATAAAAAATCAAAATTATGAGATAAAAAGTCAAAATTATGAGATAAAAAGTCAAAATTATGAGATAAAAAGTCAAAATTATGAGATAAATAATCTAAATTATGAGATAAAAAGTCAAAATTATGAGATAAAAAGTCAAAATTATGAGATAAAAAGTCAAAATTATGAGATAAAAAGTCAAAATTATGAGATAAAAATCAAAATTATGAGATAAAAAGTCCAAATTATGAGATAAAAAAATCAAAATTATGAGATAAAAAGTCAAAATTATGAGATAAAAAGTCAAAATTATGAGATAAAAAATCTAAATTATGAGATAAAAAGTCAAAATTATGAGATAAAAAGTCAAAATTATGAGATAAAAAGTCAAAATTATGAGATAAAACGTCAAAATTATGAGATAAAACGTCAAAATTATGAGATAAAAAATCTAAATTATGAGATAAAAAATCTAAATTATGACATAAAAAGTCAAAATTATGAGATAAAAAGTCAAAATTATGAGATAAAAAGTCAAAATTATGAGATAAAAAGTCAAAATTATGAGATAAAAAATCTAAATTATGAGATAAAAAGTCAAAATTATGAGATAAAAAGTCAAAATTATGAGATAAAAAGTCAAAATTATGAGAGAAAAAATCAAAAT
>CM035795.1:2976663-2981663 GCA_020466265.1 Siphamia tubifer
CATAATTTTGATTTTTTCTCTCATAATTTTGACTTTTTATCTCATAATTTTGACTTTTTATCTCATAATTTTGACTTTTTATCTCATAATTTTGACTTCACGTAATGCACCTTATATATGAAAAACCTTCATAAAACCATTCATTTCCTTATAGTGTGACAAATGCATTAATTCCATCATGTGTTTCAGTCTAATAGTGTAATTGACTGTAAACTATTGGGGCAGGGTCCTAAATGGACATTGGTCAGGACACAGTAATGATCTTTACTGTCTTTTTGTTTTGTTTTACTAATACTTTTTGCAGTTACTGTACAAACACACAAATATTTTAGATTTTTTTTATTACACGGCACAATAAGTCATTTTCAACTTTTTCCTTCGTACTCTAGTCAGACAGAACTGAAGCCACAAAATAATATTAGACTCAAACAACTGAGGAACATTCCAGTAGCACTTATTTTTCCAAGCAGTTTTAAAGCAGAGGTTGGTCATTGTCTGAACACTTGTTTTTATTTTTACAGTGCATACACCGAGATGTGAAGCCTGAAAACATCCTCCTCACTAAAACAGGGGTCATCAAACTGTGCGACTTTGGCTTCGCCCGCATCCTGAGTAGGTCACACCTGACCGACCGCCGGTGCATTTATGAGCGTTTAACGTTAACGTTCCCTTCATGACTTATTTAACATGGAACCTATATGATGTCCTGCTGACGGCCTCCTCACTTTCAGTGTTTAAATGAGTGCAGTCACAGTTAGTGCTGTGTCACTTTACCTTGTGCTTCCTCAGGTTTCAGCCTCATGTTTCCATACCTTAGTATGTAGTCATTCCCAGCGCTTGTAATCCTTCTCTACATGCTATTAGTGTTTATTATTCACATCTATGACCGACCGCAACTGCACACCTGGAAAGTAATGAAGTAAAAATACTTCATTACTGTACTTGAGGAGATTTTTTTTTTTAGGTATCTGTACTTTACTGGAGTATTTATTTTTCTGGCAACTTTTTACTGTTACTTCCTACATTTTTATATAAATATATGTACTTTATACTCTTTACATTTATATAAATATTTGTACTTTATACTCTTTACATTTATATAAATATTTGTACTTTATACTCTTTACATTTATATAAATATATGTACTTTGTACTATTTACATTTATATAAATATATGTACTTTGTACTATTTATATTTATATAAATATATGTACTTTGTACTATTTATATTTATATAAATATATGTACTTTATACTCTTTACATTTATATAAATATATGTACTTTGTACTATTTATATTTATATAAATATATGTACTTTATACTCTTTACATTTATATAAATATTTGTACTTTATACTCTTTACATTTATATAAATATATGTACTTTGTACTATTTATATTTATATAAATATATGTACTTTATACTCTTTACATTTATATAAATATATGTACTTTATACTATTTATATTTATATAAATATATGTACTTTATACTCTTTACATTTATATAAATATATGTACTTTATACTCTTTACATTCTCAGAATAGACTCGTTACTTTTTCAAATTAAACAGTATGAAAAATAAAAAATATTCATGACTAAATGTTCTGTCCTAACCCACTAAACGTGACCCAATAAAACACATGAACTCACTTTTAAAAGCTTTATTTTTTTCTGCTTAAATCAGTATTATTTCATCCATAGCAAAAAAAAAATGCAGTTTTACTTTTTACTTTATTACAGTTAAGAAGTTGTACTTTTTTACTTTCAATTCAATAAAGCAGTTGAATCAGTACTTGTACTTTTACCAGAGTATTTTTACACACAACAAGCTGTACTTGTACTTCAGTACAGAATGTGAGTACGTTGACCACCTGTGCGTGTGTCCTCAGCTGGACCCGAGGACGACTACACCGACTACGTGGCCACCCGTTGGTACCCGCGCCCCAGAGCTGCTGGTGGGGGACACCCAGTACGGACCCCCGGTGGACGTGTGGGCCCTGGGCTGTGTCTTCGCTGAACTCCTACACGGGAACCCGCTTTGGCCCGGCAAGTCTGACGTCGACCAGCTATACCTGATCCGAAAAACTCTAGGTACGGATACGAGAGGTCAAGAGGTCAGAGGTTAATTACTCCTTCCCCGACCCCCACCCTGACTGGACCTAAATGATATAATAATTACAAATGGTTAAGAATAAATACATTTAAAAAAAACAGCATGTTACTTTGGTCACACTACAAAAATCACAATAAAAAAATATGTTTTTGCTTTTTTTTTTTTTTATTTGATTTGATTTGAATGATTTATTTCGAACATGTGCAAAGTGCAACAATAATCAATACAATAATAATAATAATAACAATGACATGTCCGAAAAGGAGTAGGATGAAGCATAAGTTTATTTAATTTCTACCCCTTCTTCACTTCCACAATAACCTAAATTCATTTTATAGTAATATAGTGCATAGTACAAAAATGATGATAAATAAAATAATAACAATAATAACAATACCAATAATCAATAACTGAAGTACTAAACATAGACATATATACAAAAACAAAAAAACAAACAAAAAACAACAACTAAAAACAAATGAGCAGATAGGAAAGTAGGTAACAAATAGAGTTTTTTTGTTGTTTATTGTTTTCTTTTTTCCTCCCTTCCTTCTTCTTCTTTTCCCTTTTTTTTTCTCCTTTCCTTTTTCTAAGTTTTCTGCATTTTGCTCTTATTTTTTATTTTATTTTTCTATTCATTCACTTATTTTATTCATGTATTTATTTATTTATTTTTATATCTTTTAACCCCACAGAGGGGGAGTCAACAGTGCTTTCCACCTCTCAGGGACTATTATAACATAAAACATAGATGTTTTTTTTTACTGACCCTAAATTTAACTAAATTATTAAAACTCAAACATTACTTTACATAATTTGTGACTTGGTTCAAATTAGATGTATTAACTCTCGGAGTTTGTATCATTAGCAATTATCATTAGCATTTCATGACCCTTTACTATCATCTCTACCATTTGGTTGAGCATGTTTTAAACAAATTATTACATGAATACTAATGCAGGGGTTCTCAAACTTTTTTGGCCCAGGTCCCCCTTGGAGGGGTGAAATTTTTCCATGTCCCCCCTCATCCTCACGATACTGAAAATGATAAAAAACCACTTCAACAATGATTATTATGAAACAATGATAACCTTTTTTAATAGTGCTTTTGTGCAAACCAGCCACATTTTCAGGTATTATAATATAAATGAACACTTCAGAAACAACAATTTTAAATAATTTTAAAATAATAAACGGAACAAAAGACACACAAAACCGTGTGTGTGTGACAGACAGACAGACAGACAGACAGACAGACAGACAGACAGACAGACAGACAGACAGACAGACAGAGACTTAATGAGAGGGATGATCTTGTCAAACTCAATATAACTATCAATGTACTTTCTCTTTTTAGGGTTAGGGCGTTTGTTTTTGTCATTGTCATTTTCATTGTCATTTCTTTTACCACTTCTTGAGGAACTTGGCGGACACAAAAATCGATCCATGTTCGCTGCAGGGTGGCTAAAAATAGCCTGTGACTCGCTCCGTCTCAATTTAGTCAAGTTAGCGTCAAACAGCGCTGTTACTTCCGCCCGCTCGCTACAAAATAAAACTTCCGCATTTCAAAATAAAACAGCAAAAAAAACAAACACAAAAAAAACAAAAACAAAACCGTGAATAATTTCACGTACCCCGTGGACATGCGCCACATCCCCCTAGGGGTCCGCGGACCCCAGTTTGAGAACCGTGGTACTAAAGTATTTCTGAAACATGATGATTATTTATGTAAAATAGACTCTGTAAAAGTCAATAACATGAAAAAAAGTCAAACTTTCCTGCAATTTTGTGTCCAAAAGAAAAGATCATAGCAGAGGTGTTGTCACGGTTACCATTTTCTTCCTTGGTGGTATACTAGCATGGCTTGAATATATCAGTGACAGTGCCACCCAGTGGTGTGTTTGTGCATTACATGCTTCTTACAAAAGGAGACAGACCAAGAAGTTTGGAGTCAAAGGACTTAAATTTAGATTAGATATCAGGGTTCAAAGTTACCTCTACCAAACGGTTGAGCTGACCAACAAAGGGTTAAGACCATCAAAATATGAAATTAAAGGTTCCCGAACTGATAAACATGTGTCAGAGCCTCACATAATGAATTTTATTCTTTCTAAGTGTAAGTACGTCATCACGTCCTGCAGCAGTGTTAGATTTCCAGTGTAGCATCAGTGTAATTGTTGTACTTTGCAAACCCATCCCCTGGGCCCGACTGGACCCTGGGCCAGACTAGACCCTGGGCCAGACTAGACCCTGGGCCAGACTAGACCCTGGGCCCGCCTGGACCCTGGGCCAGACTAGACCCTGAGCCCGCCTGGACCCTGGGCCGGACTGGACCCTGGGCCGGACTGGACCCTGGGCCGGACTGGACCCTGGGACAGACTGAACCCTGGGCCCGACTGGACCCTGGGCCGGACTGGACCCTGGGCCGGACTGAACCCTGGGCCGGACTGGACCCTGGGCCGGACTGAACCCTGGGCCCGACTGGACCCTGGGCCCGACTGAACCCTGGGCCCGACTGGACCTTGGGCCGGGCCAGTTTGGGCCCACAGGTCATATGTTTGACACCCCTGTGTTTAATGAAGGGTCATGAGAAAACCTCTGGATGCGTTTGTTTGATAAACTCTTTCATGAGCTGGTGATTTTTTTTTAAGTAGAATTTAGTTTTATCCACTTTAATGTCGTTACAGGTTAAATATTAAAGAGTGATTCCGTCTCTTCTGTCCTCAGGTGACCTGATCCCTCGTCATCAGCAGGTTTTTCGCTCCAACGTTTTCTTTAGTGGAGTCAGTATTCCAGAACCGGACACGACGGTACGAGTCTCATCAGGATGATCGTTTTTTTAAATGTTTGTGTGAGACGTTAAAACTTCCTTTTTATTTTGAA
>CM035795.1:2986663-2993568 GCA_020466265.1 Siphamia tubifer
AAATTATTAAAATAAGCAACAAAATGAACAAAAATGGTCAAAGTCATCAATAAAATGAACAAAAATGAATAATAAACTGACAAAATAATTAGTAACATCAAGAAAGTAAGACACAAATGGAGCAAAATTAAAGAAAAAAATAATCAAATAAAAAGTAGAATGTAGAAAAATAAACAATGAGCAACAAAATGAACAAAAACTTTGTGTCTTTATTGGTAATATTTTGTCAGTTTATTCCTTTTTGTTCGATTTATTTATGACTTTGGCCATTTTTGTTCATTTTGTTGCTTATTGTTTACTGTGGAACTGCTTAAGTTTCAGAAGTTAAAGGGTTAAACTGAATCATATTGAAGAGGGAAATATCTAAAACATGTAGGACTGGATTTGGACACCCCTGCTCTATACGCACCAACACTGTGTTCCAATATTCATACTATCATGAGTACACTTACAGTATACTTTCAGTACTTGTGTGTATTTTTCATCAGATCTCATTCTGCTGCACTTACCAGAAATTTAGTCAGAAACCGTGAAAAATAAATATTTTTTCTGAGCAAAATAGATGCTATTGTTTTGATGGTGTTCTTTATGAATATGAATCTGCAGTTCCTCTGGAGAATGTGTTGTCACTGACGCGTCAGCGTGTCCTTCTATTGGCTGAAAATACACTGGTGTGTAAAACCAGGGGGTGATTTGTCAAAAAACAGGGGGTGGGGGGTGTTCCTCCTTTTTTCTCTTTTTTCTTTGTTTAGTTTCCTTTGCAGCAGTGCACTAACAAAACAAGGTTCTATGTGAAAAAAACACTATATACTAATAATAAAAGTAATATAAACAGACTTGGGCGGCACGGTGTTGCAGTGGTTAGCACGGTGGTGCAGTGGTTAGCACGGTGGTGCAGTGGTTAGCACGGTGGTGCAGTGGTTAGCACGGTGGTAAGGTGGTTAGCACGGTGGTAAGGTGGTTAGCACGGTGGTGCAGTGGTTAGCACGGTGGTAAGGTGGTTAGCACGGTGGTGCAGTGGTTAGCACGGTGGTAAGGTGGTTAGCAGGGTGGTAAGGTGGTTAGCACAGTGGTACAGATGTTAGCACGGTGGTGCAGTGGTTAGCACGGTGGTGCAGTGGTTAGCACGGTGGTGCAGTGGTTAGCACGGTGGTAAGGTGGTTAGCAGGGTGGTAAGGTGGTTAGCACAGTGGTACAGTGGTTAGCACGGTGGTGCAGTGGTTAGCACGGTGGTGCAGTGGTTAGCACGGTGGTGCAGTGGTTAGCACTCGTGCCTCACAGCAAGAAGGACCCTAGTTCGAAACCCGTACCAGACCTTTCTGTGTGGAGTTTGCATGTCCTCCCCGTGTCCGCGTGGGTTTTCGCCGGGCACTCCGGTTTCCTCCCACCATCCAAACACATGCACTGATAGGTTAATTGGTTAATCTAAAATTGTCCATAGGTGTGAATGTGAGAGTGATTGTTTGTCTATATATGTTCAGCCCTGAGATGAACTGGCGTCTCATACAGGGTGTACCCCGCCTTCACCCATTGTAGCTGGATTAGGCCCCCAGTGACCCCCGTGACCCTAGTGAGGATAAAGCGGGTTCAGATAATGAATGAATAAACAGACTTAGTGGTGGTTTGGTGGTCCTGGGGGAACTGGCACCCATAGTTTGTCTGAGGGTAACGGCTGTAGCCACCAGGGGGAGCTTCTCTCTCCTCAGAATGTTCAAACGTGTTGGAGTGGAATAAATGTTGGTGGTGGTCCAGAAGACATCCTGGATTCTTGATCACTTTTTACATTGCAGTAAATGGAGAATACATTTCAAAGTGATCCAGAATCCAGGATCTCTTCCGGATCACCACCAAAATGTAATTTATTGTTCCCTGTGACACTAACAAAACATCCTAAAAATTGGATCAGATGAATCATATGAATTATGATGATGGATGAATGTGTTCATGTGTTCATTTTGACAGGACATCATGTCATGCAGATCATATAAGTCACATGTTTTGTTGTTGTTTTATTGTTTTTCATGCCACCCATGTGTTGTTGTTGTTGTGTGTTTTTTATTTGAAGGCTCAGTACCTGCCTCAGTTACCCAACAGCAACATCTCCCCAGCACCAGACGTCAAGAAGCAGGTGAAGCATAAATACCACCTACCCAACATTTAACTGAGTACGTACGAAGAATGGACAATACACTCCTGTATGAAGACACATGGTTTTAGAGTGACAGGTGTATGTAATGGATTATGTGGTGACTTTAACTTGTGCACAGACATCCTCAGAGTTTTGGTTCCACAGCTCATCATCTGCAGAGTAGATAAAATTAACAATAACAATATTTCTGTTCAGTGATGAGACGACGGCACTGCAGAAGTATCTTCTGCACTATAAGGTGCACCGTTAATGAATGGTTTATTTCCTAGGGTTTTTTTTTTCATATATAAGGTACACTGGACTATAAGGCACATTAAGTCAAGTCAAAATCATGAGATAAAAAGTGAAAATTTAGATAAGAAATTAGAATTATGAGATAAGAAGCCAAAATTTATGATACAAAAACAAAAATTATGAGATAAAAAACAAAAATTATGAAGCACATTAAAGGTGTCATTCTGCTGAAAATCACTCCTTTTGGAATCTGATGGGTCATCCTGAGTTACCAACACATGCTGCGTTTGCTGTGTGGTGTTTCCCCTCCACTGTGGAGAACACAGAAATATTAAATAAATAATTATGGAATGTCAAAACCATGAGATAAAAAGTTATGAAAATTATGAAATAAGTCAAAATTATCAGGTAAAAAGCCATAATTATGAGACAAAAAGTCTAAATTATGACCTAAAATGTCCAAATTTATGAGATAAAAAGTGTAAATTCCTCGTTATGATGCATATATAAGACGCACTGTGGTGTTTTCACCTTATCCTCCAGAAAATATGGTACAAAGAAGTGATTCTGATCCAGGGGTGTCTAACTCATTTTAGTTCAGGGGTCGTAACCACTAAAATAAAAACATAATATATAAATAATGTCAACTCCAAATTGTCCCAAAAAAAAAAAAAAAAGTTAAATTATTTGATGAAAATGTTCACATCTGCCAACTGTGAATAACGTGAATAAACTGACAAAATACAAACGTACAACGTACAGATTATTTATTAGTGGATCAAATACAAACATTTAATAACAGGCAGAACATTGTTAAACTTACACTTCAGACATTTCAAAATGCTCATATTTGTTCAGGTTATTCATGTTTTTGTGAAATAATAGTTTGTTTTATTGTAAATACAGTAAAGTGAAATGAAAATGTTTAAATTAATAATAGAGCAAAATGTAGAGTTGTGAGTATTTATATGTTATTATGATAGTATTTATATGTTATTATTATGATAGTATTTATATGTTATTATGATAGTATTTATAGGTTATTATGATAATATTTATATGTTATTATGATAGTATTTATATGTTATTATGATAGTATTTATAGGTTATTATGATAATATTTATATGTTATTATGATAGTATTTATATGTTATTATGATAGTATTTATATGTTATTATGATAGTATTTATAGATTATTATGATAATATTTATATGTTATTATGATAGTATTTATATGTTATTATGATAGTATTTATATGTTATTATGATAGTATTTATATGTTATTATGATAGTATTTATATGTTATTATGATAGTATTTATATGTTATTATGATAGTATTTATAGATTATTATGATAGTATTTTACTGATCTGACCCATTTTAATCTGTATGTGGAACTTGAAATAAAATTATCACCATATTCAGTATGATTTTTGTGTTTCATTAATTTACCCCAGGGGCCAGACTGGACCCTTTCAGGGCCCGGATTTGGCCCCGTGGCTGCATGTTTGACACCTCTGTTATAATGTCTTCAAACACCAGTGAGTGCACTGCGCACTGCAAACACACACACACACACACACACACACACACACACACACACACACACACACACACACACACATATATATATATATATATATATATATATATATATATATATATATATATATATAAATACACTGTTCACTGTAAATATATAAATACATTGTATACTGCAAATATATAAATACAAGTATATTTCTCTCTTACAAATATATTTTAATATATTTCTTCTTTTCTTTCTCCAACATTTTCTTTTCATTGATTTATTTTGTGTCTTTTTTAAAATGTATTAATCATTTTAGTGATTATTATTTTCATTTTTTTTCTATTGTATGTATTTATTTAGTTTTATTATATTATTAGTATTTTTTATGTATTTATTATTCATTTTTTGTCTTTATTTATTCACTTATTTTATTTTAATACCTTTTTTACATTAACATTAATTGTATTAAATTATTTCCTCTACAGAAGGATGACAGTCAAACATATGTTCAGCGTCGTCACCACAGCTGTTATTTCCTTTTTTGTTAAAGAAAAGTCATATTTGTTTTCTCTACCATCTTACCCCTACATTTATTTTAACTCCTCCTCCTCCTCACATGTCTGGGGCTCGGCCTGTTGCATGTTTGATCAAACACTGTATCCCTGATGTGTGACCTCGTGTCTGTCTGATTAAGGTTTAATAAAACCTACAGTGACAGACGACACCCTGGGGCAGTGATGGGATGATACTGGGGGGGGGAGGGGCTGTGTCCCTGTGGTTCCAGACAGTGTCCAGTGGAACATTAATAAACACACTGACAGACTGACACAAAGCTTTGACCGATCATGTGACCCCCCCCCGCCCCCCCTCCTCACATTACACATGTAGCAGTAGTTGTACATCAGTGCTGTTCCCTCTGACGTTAATGCCTTTACACAAACATTTTATTAAGATGTGAGGGGGGCGGGGTTTGTGGCTCCGACCACTTGTTCCTACAATGAAACATTTGACAGAAATGTAGGAAAATAATAATATTCTTAATATTCATTTACTTCACAAACACAAGGATGTTCCAAATTCCAACGTGTTTTTTCCTCCTTTTGGTTTAAAGTTTGATGTAAGTGTAAATACAAACATGTGACCTTTACAAACTGTTTACACATCATCCTAGATGAACTTTGACCCTCACAGGCCTGCAGTGCAGCTTCAGATAATAAAACAATATGTGTGTGTGTGTGTGTGTGTGTGTGTGTGTGTGTGTGTGTGTGTGTGTGTGTGTGTGTGTGTGTGTGTGTGTGTGTGTATGTGTGTGTGTGTTTTTTTTATATTCATTTATTTTTTATTTGTCTTTTTTATTTATATTTACTCTATTTATATTTACTTTTCAGTTATTTATTTAATTTAATGTAATTTAGTTTTTTCATTAATTTTTTATTTATTTGTCTTTTTAATGTATTTCTTTATTCTTTTATTTTTATTTTTTTCTATTTCTTTTTGTTTATTTAATTGAATTAATTTTTCTAAAAATGTTTTCATTCATGTTTTATTTATTTGTCTTTTTTATGTATTTATTTGTATTCTTTTATGTATTTATATTCATTTATTTTTGTTTGTCTTTATTATTGTATTATTTTTATTAAAATTTCATTGATTTATTTTTTATTTATTTAATTCAATTAATTATTTATTTTTATTCCATGATTTTTAAAAATGTATTTATGTTTATTCTTTGATTTGTTTATTTCATTAAATTAATTCATTTATTATTCTAGTCATGGACATGGTCCGACTACTGCCTACTACTACAAATTAATTTATTTTTATTATTTTATTTTTATTTATTTTTTAATTTATTTACATTCATTTTTTATTAGTTTTTTATTTAATTATTTTTATTCTAATTTTAGGTATTTTTGTTTGTTTATTTAATTCAAATGATTTTTCCATTTATTCTTTATTTGTTTGTTGCTTTTAATTTATTTTTATACTTTTATTTTTATTTATTTATATTTCTTTTTTGTTTATTTATTTCTTTACCTTTAATTTAATTCATTTATTTTGTATTTATTTGTCTTTTTTTATTTATTATTTTTTGTTATATTTATTCATATTCATTTATTTATTCTTTTATTTATTTATTTTTAATTCCTTTCTTGTTTATTTATTTACATTTATTTTTATTCTTTTGTTTCTTTTCATTCCTTTTCTATTCATTCATTTGTATTTTTGTCTTTTATTTTTATTTATTTAAAAAAATTTTATTCTAATTAAAAAATTTTTACATTTATTCTTATTTTTTATTTAATTATTTCAGTTACAGAAGGATGACAGTCAAACGTATGTTCAGTGTCAAACACTAATCTAAACAGATTAGCGTTAGCGTCATCACCACACAACTGTTATTTATAGTTTTTCATATCGCAATATACAATATACAGTATACAGTATATAGTATATAAATTTACAGTTAATATTTTGACAGTATACAATATATATATATATATATATATATATATATATATATATATATATATATATATATATATATATATATATATTAGGGCATTAACGTTGACTTGTTGTGCTGACATCATCACCTTATCAGCAGAGAAAAACCACAGACACACGTCTGTCCAGTAATGAGCAACTTATATAAAAGTTCAGTAACAACGTAAAAATGTCCACTGACACTAACAGCATTTAACACCAACTAAACAAAGGCTAACGTTAGCAAAGAGTTTAGTGTTAAATGTAAGTGAACATCAGTAGGTGAACATATGTCTGCATTTAGTCTGGACCCACGGCTCTAAAACTGGACTGTCCACATGTCTGTCACATGTCCTCACTTTTTATATTACATGTAATAAGTTTAAGGGCAATAAGAAGAACACAACACTGTCCATATCATGTGTTTGAAGAAAAAAAGAGTCATAATGTGGGTTGTCTGTGCTGTTTATCACAGGTTAGCTAATGCTGCTAGCATCACTAA
>CM035795.1:2993668-3006168 GCA_020466265.1 Siphamia tubifer
TGGAAACAAGTAGTGTGTGTGTGTGTGTGTGTGTGTGTGTGTGTGTGTGTGTGTGTGTGTGTGTGTGTGTGTACGTAGAGATTTATCATGCTATAACTCAATGAATACTTGACATATCACCAGGAAACTACATGGGCATATACATATAACTAATGCACATCATATGCAATGATCCATTTGAGTAAAGGTCTCTTTAATCGCTACCAACCAATGTTGGGAGAGATTAAAAATATTATTTGGAAGGACTGAAAAAGAAAAATGAAGAACATGTTACAACAACTTAATACATTTGAGTTAGTAGTACTATTTGTGAAACTATTATTTTTACTAGTATTTACAACTGAATATATGAAATTATTGTGAACGTTCAGGTTTACAGCGTGTCAGGGTTTTATCGTGCGTTCGTACGGGTCCAGACAGGACGAATGTGGAGACGCAAAAACAATCATTTAGGTGTGAGGAAGAAAAGGGTGTTTAGTAGAAAAGTGAGAGGCCAGTCAAAGGTAAAACAGTAGTTGGAGGTAATCATACTGACGTTGTGTTTGTGGCAGAAGTTGACGGCCTGCAGCGTCTGCCACACGATGCTCTTCAGCTGAGCCTCAGGAACTCTGTGGAGAGTCAAACGCAGATAAAACACCAGACAAAACACAGCAGCTACTCTTCCAACATTTATCAAAACCAGGAGCAGGGGCTGGACGTCTTATCGCCACGGTAACCTTAGGCCCGGTCTCTCACAGCAATGGTGCCTTTGTTTTCAGCAGCGGCTTGGGTTTCTGCTGCACGGCCTTGTGGGAAAAGAAACAAACGCTCAGGGGGGCCTTGGCCCCGCAGAGTCCTTCCTGAAGAAATGAGGTGAGGCTTTTTACAGTAGCCTCAGTACAGCTACTGGTGTGTAAAAATACTCTGTTTCAACTACTATACTTCAGTAAATTTCACAATTGTAATCAAGTAAAAAATGTAAAAGTAAAACTGCATTCTTTTTTGTTTACACATTAATACTTATTTAACCAGGAAAAAATCTGAAATGTTTCAAAAGTATCTAAAATAAAGTATTTAAAAGTGAGTTACTGTACTGTACTGTACTGTACTGTACTGTACTGTACTGCCACGGTTCTCAAACTGGGGTCCGCGGACCCCTAGGGGGACGTGGCGCATGTCCAGGGGGTACGCAAAATTATTCACAGTTTTGTTTTTGTTTTTTTGTTTTTGTTTTTTTTTGTTTTTTTATGTTTTATTTTGAAATGCGGAAGTTTTATTTTGTAGCGAGCGGGCGGAAGTAACAGCGCTGTTTGACGCCAGCTTGACTAAATTGAGACGGAGCGAGTCACAGGCTATTTTTAGCCACCCTGCAGCGAACATGGATCGATTTTTGTGTCCACCAAGTTCCTCAAGAAGTGGTAAAATAAATGACAATGAAAATGACAATGACAAAAACAAACGCCCTAACCCTAAAAAGAGAAAGTACATTGATAGTTATATTGAGTTTGACAAGTTCATCCCTCTCATTAAGTCTCTGTCTGTCTGTCTGTCTGTCTGTCTGTCTGTCTGTCTGTCTGTCACACACACACGGTTTTGTGTGTCTTTTGTTCCGTTTATTATTTTAAAATTATTTAAAATTGTTGTTTCTGAAGTGTTCATTTATATTATAATACCTGAAAATGTGGCTGGTTTGCACAAAATCACTATTAAAAAAGGTTATCATTGTTTCATAATAATCATTGTTGAAGTGGTTTTTTATCATTTTCAGTATCGTGAGGATGAGGGGGGACATGGAAAAATGTCACCCCTCCAAGGGGGACCTGGGCCAAAAAAGTTTGAGAACCCCTGATGTACTGTACTGTACTGTACTGTACTGTACTGTACTGTACTGTACTGTACTGTACTGTACTGTACTGTACTGTACTGTACTGTACTCAGTTTTGTGGATATGAAATTCAGGAAAAACGTGGGAAAATAATCACAATTGACCTTTGACTAATTGACCGCAGGCGCCCACGCATCAGTGCTACAGTATGTATGTATATCAGGGGTGTCAAACTCATTTTAGCTAAATTTTTAGCTCATTCAGCTAAATTTGATCTGAAGTGGGCCGAAGCAGGAAAAAAAAATCCATAATAACATATAAATGATGTCAACTCCAAACTTTTCTCTCTGTTTTTAGAGTGAAAAAAGTTCAATTATATTTTGAAAACAAACAATATTAGACTTTAGTTGATCATTTACACAGATATATTCTAACTAACAGATCAATGTGGAGCTACAGATACACTAAATATTCAGTAATAGGTGGAATATTATTAAAATTCTACTTATTTTTCTTAAGACATTTCCAATTTTTCATATTTATTCTGATTATTGAGATTTTGGGGGGAAATTATACTTTGTTTTAGTGTCTCTAAATGAAAAAAACAGTACATTTACAAATGACATTTTGTATAGATTATTATGGGACTGAATTGGTCTGAATATGAACCATGAACTAAAATGATTTATAACTCAATGTAATTTGTGCATTTCATAAATTCAATCAAAGGGCCAGATTGGAAACCTTAGGCGGGCCGGATTTGGCCCTCGGACCTTATGTTTGACACCTGTGATGTATATGTACTGAAGGGAACAAGTAGACCCACAATGTAATGACCTTTATATGTAGTAAAGAAGGGAAAATACTCCTTTATTAATATTCAATATTACATTTAAAATGTTTATTAGAATCAACATTCAGTTTTAAAAAGCTATGCATTTACAATAGGTTTGATTTAAAACAAGTTTGATTAATATGGTCATCGTTGATGCTTGGATCAATGACTGTTGTTGAATAAATTAGAGAATAAATTGAAAATACATAGCTAGTTCTTGGTATTTTCAAAACTCTACGCAAAGCAGATATGTCCCTCGAACGTTAGAGCAGAGAGTGGAAAACAGTCCCCTACACTGTAGATTTTGCAGTGTTAATTTGGAGACAATGGGACCAAATACACTCTAGAAAAAGTTAAATAAACTCTCTAAGTGTTGATTTAACACTGCAAAATTTACTGTGTACTGGTGTATGAGTGTGTATGTGCGTGTGAGGTTAATATAAAGTACCTTGAGAACCATGAAGGTGGAAAAGAACTATAAAAAAGCAGAACATATGTGACCCGCCACCACGAAACCAGGCATAAGTCGCACTGAGCCGTTCAGAGCTACAGCCAAATTTAGGCTGGAAGGTGATTTGTTATTAGTGTTTACACCTTATCAAAAAACGGTACCTTAACACCTCTATGTTCACTTCCTGTGGTCATTACATTGAAATCCAATCAATAAAGGTGTTTATTGAGTCAATTATTTAAGCGGTGACAAAAGTTCAGGTATTGCTGAGCAAAGACAAAGACGACTTCCACCTCTTTTCGCCGAACAAAACGATCTCCGTTCCGTGGGTAAACACCCAAGTGTTTGGTACGAGGTAAAAGCTTATTTTGAATGTTCTGTCCAATGGTGTAAGCCAAATGATTATAATACGTCACACTTCTGTCCTATTATTATAATATATAAAACTTCTGTGACATGTCCATCAGAGTGTCCTTTAACATCTGTCAACAATTTGTGTCAATCGGATACAAATTATTATGCGTTGCTAAGGACTTCCTACCCCAAAACAGTCCAAAACTTTAATGGACAATATCTAAAAATATGCAAATTGTAAAATATGTCCAAATGTGGATATTAAAATGACCATAACTTTGGTTCTACTTGTGATAGAAACATCATTTTTTCACCATCTTAAACCTTAGTTTCCACTCTACCAAGATACACACATAACTCTGTTTGGATTTACACACACTTATGCCTGGTTTACTGGTGGGGGGTCACATTTGACATGTGTGGAAATTGCATCGAATATTCGGAGGAGAACGTCCTGAGCACCGCCCCCGTCTGTCCGCTCGTTGTTTGCTTCGCTGATAGTCCACCGGTGTACCCTAGTGTCTGCTGCCTGTCCCTTATTCATCCTGTTTGTTTCACTGACAGATTACCTGAGTTTTGAACCCTGTTCTTCATTAGTCCTGCATTTGGGTCCAGTCTCCAGTTCTGTTAAGACCTGTTTCCATTATGACGAAAGTGTAACCGGTACCAATGTACCCGTTACTATTTTGGTCACCCTTCTGCTTGGGGTCCCAAGCTTACCGTACCACTCCCATTTGGGAGGAGCCAAGCACTGGCACACTGTGAGGAAAAGCATCATCGTGCAGCGTGTAAGAACAACAAACCGAGAAAAAAATAACAACAAACTGTGACATTTTTAAAGTCCATCTGTATCAGAAAAGAAGAGAAGATGTCTGGAAATATAGTTTGAAGGAGTGATGAGGTCTAAGTTTTATTGTGCATTAGTGGTGAGGAGGTGGTGCAGTGGGAGTTGGACGAGCTGTTCACAATGAAAGAGTGTTCCAGCTGGTTTGGGCTAAAATGGCAGAGAGGGGCCCAGTGCTGGATTGAGCAAAAAACAAACAAACTGTGCAGCGAATGTTTGGCGGTGAAGGACCATAACAGTAGGAAGAGTCGGAACAGTACAGACACTGAGGTCTTTCTCTCTCTCTCTCTCTCTCTCTCTCTCTCTCTCTCTTTCTCTCTTTCTCTCTGTGTCATCTGTTTCTGTCATTTTTCTAACCTATCTTTCATACCAAGTCTGTTCATGTTTAGTGGGGGGGGGGGGGGGGGGGGGGGGGGGCACCAGTGTCTTGACAGTGTCTGCGTGGGAGCCATGGACAACGTGACCTACAGTGACCTGCCAGTGCTGACCTGTGACCCCGGACCCCCTCCCTTGCCTGTCTGGTGTCTGGACCAGCGCCCCCCCCCTTCATTTTTAAATGGACGTTCATCTATAGTCTGTCCGTCCATGGGAGTGGATCTGTCCTTCAATGTGGTTCTCCTCAAGATCCCTTCTTTTTCCCACTGGGTTTTGAAGTTTTTCCTTGCCGAGGAGAAGGGTATAAGGACAGGGGGAGGGTCTAAGGACCGGGGATGCTTGGGACTGTTTATATATCTCTGTAGTTGATTGTGTTTCTGTAAAGCCCTGTGTTTGGGGCTTTATAAATAAAATTGAATTGAATTGAAGAGCTCAGAAAAAAAGCACTAGAAATGATTCTATGTTCTTCCTCTAGTTCACCGGTCTGTTTGTTTATATTTCCAGCTCACGGTGCGCCTCATACGACGTGATTACACTTCCACGAAACATCACGCATCCTTCTGAAGGTCTCCCTAGACAATGGAAACACAAGCTGTCCAAAAGAGACCCGTACCGTACCCGACCAGACCTGACTCGTACTGTACCGTGTAGTGGAAACATGGCTGTAGGTGTAAAGTGACGACCCTTCTGTGACCTTACCCTCGGGGGTGTTTGTCCAGCTCGTTGAGGACGGTCTGCTCACAGAACTCGAACACCAGGTGGAGCCGTCGTTTCCTCCTGAAGACTTCCAGCAGGTTGACCAGGTTCACATGTTTGAGCTGCTGCAGGACCAAACAAACACACACACCCCGTGTCAGACCTCCACCTCCGCCGCTACAACCACACACGACATCTGATGAGCATCTGAAGATCACATGACCGGCCTGTGTGTGACATGTGCAGCGGCGTACGTGCACGGTGTTGAATGTGAGCAAACCTGATACTATCGGCTGATACTAATGTCTTCTCACCTTCAGCATACGGATTTCTCGCAGTGCGATCTTTTTAATGACGGGGTCGTCTTCAGACTCCACAAACTTCTTGATGGCGACGATCTGCCCGGTGTCTCTGTGTCTGCATTTGAACACCACGCCGTACGACCCCTCACCAATTTTGGCCAGTTTTTCATATTTCTCCATGGGGCAGTTAGTAGAGGTCACCTGGTAAAAAACAAAACCTTCAAATAAACATCGCAGAGGAGGACAGTGTGCAGGTAATTTGTCCAGGAACTAAATGAAGAACAAAATAAATAACTCAAAATTAAATTAACTCTATTTTTTTTTTGTTCTTTATTATTTGGCCTTAGCCGCGGACAGGCCTATTGAGTCCGCTGTGATCACAACGGGATGAAATATGCTAGGGAGGTGGTTGCCAGGGACGACTCACACTGCTCACACACATTTGGGCAGTTCAAAAGCTTTCATATGAAGCCAAGTTCCCTGGGGGGGGGGCAGAAAAATGCTATATTGTTCCTGCTCGGTTTCTTTACTTTTTTTCTTTCGTCAGCCCTTAGAGCTCAAATTTGACCCCCTGAACATGCATGAAAACTCATGAAATTTTGCACACACCTCAGAAGTGTGAAACATTGTGAGTATATATAGTTTTGTAAAAGTCGTTAAAGAAATGTGTCTACAGCGCCCCCTTGAATAGTCAAATATATTGCATTAGGCCAGATCACGCCCAAATGAAGTTAGAACTATGAAAATTGGTACACATGTTCATCATAAGGTGATGGATAAAAAACCTCATGATGGCCATGCCCATAATCCAACAGGAAGTCCGCCATCTTGGATTAAAATGTAAAAATGCTAAAGTTTTGTTTTCGCTTTCATTGGAATTTCATGAACTCCTACTTGGCCGTTGGGCCCAATGAGCTCAAAATCGGTGAACACTATCTAGACAAGTGTGTGTGTGTGTGTGTGTGTATGTGTGTGTGTGTGTGTGTGTGTGTGTAGGGGAACAAACTGAAGAGTTCTAATGCTGGATGTTTCATGGTGGTGGTTTGGTTTAGGTTGTTCTACAGTAGCCTAGCCTAGCCTAGCCTAGCCTAGCAGTGCTATCTCTATTCATTCCATGTATGGGTCTATTGGTGCTTCATAGTCAGAGGAGGCGGGGCTAAAAGCTTGTCTTTCAAATCCCTCTGTATGCAATAGGACGTTACTACAGCCAATCAGTGTAATCTTTAGGATGTAGTTAGAGCGCTAAAAAGTTGACTAAACAAAATGGTGAACTATGGAGTTTAATGAATTTAATGATTGTTGAGGTTTTCTCACATTCTTCACTCATGTTTGATAAAAGGAAATCTACACCTGTTGTTGTGGTTCTTCTATGGTTGTTGTGGGACGATGTGCTTTTATGCCGATTCGATTCATTTACAAATTTGTGGGCGCCCATTCCATTTAAATTGTGATTCTTCAATATTTCAGATATTCCCGATTTTTCACTTGTCTTTTTAACACCAGACCAGGTGAAAAAGCTGAATGATGATCCTACAGATCATATCAGGAGCCATATTTCCTAATAAATGCAGATCATATGTGAGTCAGTTCAGATTTATTCAGCAGTAATATATTTGAACCAGACTTTGTGAAGTAAACTGTGACATTTATCTACAACACAAACAGGAGGCTTTAAATGAACAGACTTATAATTAAATGAACTTTAAAGTGTCCATGTCCAGCTCTGCTCTTCCCTCTGTTACAAACACCACACACTTTAACTGTTGTTGATTGTTTAAGTACATTTATTCAGGAACAACTCATTTTCTCAGAGTTTTCAGATATCCCGCGCTGTTGAATGCACCAGACATGTTACGAGGGTCCTGAATGCAACAACAGAATTAGCCGATGTGTTGTTGCTAAGCAATTATGTTTCCATCTCACCCTCTGTTTCCAACTCTAGTTCATATCCTCCTGGTTTATTACTGTGTGTAAATGACACAAGGTCACATTAATAACAGTTGAATAGATATTATCATAGTGTATTGTTTATCTGTGCATAAGTTAATGCTGTTTAATGCTGGTGTTTTGTTGAAGCTAATAGCATAATAAGCTAGCTGTCATCTGTGTGACCATGTGACCAGTGATTCCTGTGTATTCCATGACACATATTATACATCTGACTGACTCATACAGTCGTCTACAGACTTTACAAAAGGTCATTTTTTTCCCACCCCATCATTTAAATATGGGAAGAAAAAATGGATTTTTGAACGAAAAAAAAATAGATTTAAAAACCGTAAAACAAAAAAAATCCCAATACATATGTGAATCAGTGATGCGCAGGTCGATGTATAAACGACCAGCAACCGACCCCTTTTTAACTAAATAAAATCGACTGTAACAAATGTATTAAAAAAGAACGGACCCGACCCGCTTCTCGACCCGCATTTTAAAAATGTAATCAATAGTCTTTATGAACATCACATGACCTTACTCACATTTATTTTCGTGTTAAAATCTGATGTCATTGGGGTGGACAACCTGTAATACCCAGAGACACATTTGAACCACAGAAAAGAAAACACTGGCAGCTGCTCATCATCTGTAAAAATATAAGTGAACGTGTCCCAAAGCTTAACTCTTTTTGTTTCTATGTTTGCGGAGCTTCCACTCTCCTAACTCTCCTTTCTCTCTCGCTCTCTCTACTGTAGGATACTGACCACGTTGGACGTCACCTTCACGGACATTCAGTTAATGAAGCATATTTACCAGGTTATTTTAATGTTTATCTCAAACAGCAACAAGCAACCTGAATATCATTAAAAATATTTTTTAATGACTCTTAACTGCAGATGACCACGGGCACCCGCTCACTTTGGGTCTTTGCATCACTATATAAAAATGTTCCCCTCGCCCCACGTGGGCGGTGTCTCCTTCAGACTCGGGTCCTCTACCAGAGGCCCCTCCCACCTGGGCGGAGTCTCCTTCAGACTCGGGTCTTCCACCAGAGGCCCCTCCCACCTGGGTGGTGTCTCCTTCAGACTCGGGTCCTCTACCAGAGGCCCCTCCCACCTGGGCGGTGTCTCCTTCAGACTCGGGTCCTCTACCAGAGGCCCCTCCCACCTGGGCGGTGTCTCCTTCAGACTCGGGTCCTCTACCAGAGGCTCCTCCCACCTGGGCAGTGTCTCCTTCAGGCTCAGGTCCTCTACCAGAGGCCCCTCCCACCTGGGCAGTGTCTCCTTCAGACTCGGGTCCTCTACCAGAGGCCCCTCCCACCTGGGCGGTATCTCCTTCAGGCTCAGGTCCTCTACCAGAGGCCCCTCCCACCTGGGCGGAGTCTCCTTCAGACTCGGGTCTTCCACCAGAGGCCCCTCCCACCTGGGTGGTGTCTCCTTCAGACTCGGGTCCTCTACCAGAGGCCCCTCCCACCTGGGTGGTGTCTCCTTCAGACTCAGGTCCTCTACCAGAGGCCCCTCCCACCTGGGCGGTGTCTCCTTCAGACTCGGGTCCTCTACCAGAGGCTCCTCCCACCTGGGCAGTGTCTCCTTCAGGCTCAGGTCCTCTACCAGAGGCCCCTCCCACCTGGGCAGTGTCTCCTTCAGACTCGGGTCCTCTACCAGAGGCCCCTCCCACCTGGGCAGTATCTCCTTCAGGCTCAGGTCCTCTACCAGAGGCCCCTCCCACCTGGGCGGTGTCTCCTTCAGACTCGGGTCCTCTACCAGAGGTCTGGGAGCCTGAGGGTTCTGTGCAGGATCTTAGCTGTTCCTAACAATGTTCTCTTTTGGACACAGATCTCTGATGTTGTTCCTGGTATCTGCTGGAGACATTGTCCCAGCTTGGGGGTCACTGCCCCTAGTGCCCCCATCACTACTGGTACCACTGTTGCCTTCACACTCCACATTTTCTCTAACTCCTCTTTCAGCCCTTGGTATTTCTCTTCTCTTCTCATGTTCTTTCTTTCTCATGTTGCTATCACTGGGGACTGCTACATCTATCACCACCACTGTCTTCTCATGTTTATCCACCACCACTATGTCAGGCTGATTGGCCATCACCATCTTGTCAGTCTGGATCTGGAAGCCCCACAGGATCTTGGCCTGTTTGTTCTCTGTCACCTTCGGGGGGTTCTCCCATCTTGACCCTTGACCTCCAGTCCATACTCTTTACAGATGTTCCTGTACAGTATATCCTCTACCTGGTTATGCCTCTCCATGTATGCCTTACCTGCCACCATCTTACACCCTGCTGTGATGTGCTGGACTGTTTCAGGGGCTTCTCTACACTATATATATATATATATATATATATATATATATATATATATATATATATATATATATATATATATATATATATATATATATATGAGAGAAGAAGATGTGTGTGGAATATCACAAACACACCAGCACCATGATCCCCACTAAAAAAACAAGTTAAAGAAACCGTGTTTCACCCACTGGTGTAAACAACCGTGCACTTGTGGTCACCAGGGAGAACCAAGGCTCCACCAACCTGTAGATAAGTCACAGAACAGGGTCCAGAGGCCCCTCCCCTGACAGGCCAACATGTTCCTGCCCCAAAGGTGGCCCACAGATTATATAATTATATAATTATATAGATAATTAGATCCTTAGGTTCACTGGAACACTGTTTTCTGTTGTTCTCATGTATGAGGGCCAAAAAATGACAAAATTAAAAACAAAAGAATAAAAACACAAATGCAGAAATAAATAAATAAATAATTAAATGCTTATGTTTATTTTATTATTTATGTATTTATAATTATGTAATTTTGTATAATAACCTAATTTGTTTTATTGTTTATTATGTGTTGTTTTGGTTTATACTATTATACATGAAGTTCAAACATTGAAGTTCTAAAAAATATATATATTGTTATGACTTTCTTATTATTTTTTATCACATATCATTTCTATTACACTGGTCTATAAGTAAAATATTTCCAGAATCAAACTAATGAAATGTTCCCACATGTGTGTTGGTGATAAAGAAAAGTCAAGTCTGAAATGATGGTTTGGGCTCAAAATTTTAAATTTTACTTTTCATTTTGTTGAATATTATGGTCGTTTTTGTTCATTTTATTGATTATTTTCTTTTTTATTCATTTTACTGAATAAATTTGAGGTCAAAATGTGAAACTTTTTGAATTACTGTAAGATAATAGGTTTTACTCCAAAGGAATATTGGTCTCAGATGTACTTCCAAACACTGAGTGTCTGCACATTATGATCCATTGACTTTACAGGTTGTTTCTTTTGGAATATTTACTAATCCATTGTTTACATGAACATAAAGCAGCATATATGTGTAATAACACACCATCATATCACATCATCTAACCAGCACTAAAGTTATTTATTTTCTGATTCATCTGATTATAGTATTGAATATTTAGGACATTTAATGTACTTTTAAACATTTTAATTGTAGAGCAGTGTAATTGTGTTGCTATAAAAACCCACTGTCAGTCAACCATATATAATTGACAGAGGTGGAAGTAACTAAGTAGAAGTACTTCCTTTACTGTACTTAGATTGATTTTTTTTTTAAGTATCTGTTCTTTACTTGAGTATTTATTTTTCTGGCAACCTTTTACTTTTACTCCCTACATTTTGTATAAATATATGTACTTTCTACTCTTTACATTTATATAAATATATGTACTTTATACTCTTTACATTTATATAAATATATGTACTTTATACTCTTTACATTTATATAAATATGTGTACTTTATACTCTTTATATTTATATAAATATATGTACTTTATACTCTTTACATTTATATAAATATATGTACTTTATACTCTTTACATTTATATAAATATATGTACTTTATACTCTTTACATTTATATAAATATATGTACTTTATACTCTTTACATTTATATAAATATATGTACTTTATACTCTTTACATTTATATAAATATATGTACTTTATACTCTTTACATTTATATAAATATATGTACTTTATACTCTTTACATTTATATAAATATGTGTACTTTATACTCTTTACATTTATATAAATATATGTACTTTATACTCTTTACATTCTCAGAATAAACTCATTACTTTAAACAAATGTATTCTCATAATCATGCTTTAAATTTTTTCTCAATATTCTATCCTTACCCACCAAACTGATATATATATATATATATATATATATATATATATATATATATATATATATATATATATATATATATATATATATACAGTTTGACTTTTTACTTTATTACAGTTGAGAAGTTGTACATTTTACTTCTACTTCAGTAAAGGAGTTGAATCAGTATTTTTTCACACAGCTGTACTACTACTTCAGTACAGAATGTGAGTACTTTGAAAACCTCTGATAATTGATATAATAACCAGTTACATAATACATGTTATAATACGTATTTTTCTTCTGACACTAAATATGTATATTGTTAAATAAATAAATAAATAAATGTTGAGGGTTTTTCTTAAAAATTGGGACCTGAACTCACCAGTCCAGAGTCTGAAAGGGTCCTCATTGACAAGTTAGCCCACCCAAAGTCAGTAAAGCTACATGAACACAGCCTTCCAGGAATGTCCAGGTTTATTCTGTCCAGAACCAAGTGTCTTTAGGTGGATTTCAGAGTGTTTTCTCCTTCTACGTTGCACTCAGTACCTCTGCTCTTCTTATTTACCTCTAACACGGTCCGACACTTGAACGCATTCTTCATTTTAGTTCATTTTATCAACACAAAAACCAGAATTTATTCCGGGACGAGAGTGTTGTTGTCGACGGTGAATTTATTCCTTAGAAACGGCGCAGAAAAAAGAGCAACAGACATGGGAATCATAGGA
>CM035795.1:3011168-3076168 GCA_020466265.1 Siphamia tubifer
AGTGTTAACTACTGCAGCACCAGTGTTAACTACTGCAGCACCAGTGTTAACTACTGCACCACCAGTGTTAACTACTGCACCACCAGTGTTAACTAATGCACCACCGGTGTTAACTAATGCACCACCGGTGTTAACTACTGCAGCACCAGTGTTAACTACTGCAGCACCAGTGTTAACTACTGCACCACCAGTGTTAACTACTGCACCACCAGTGTTAACTACTGCACCACCAGTGTTAACTAATGCACCACCGGTGTTAACTAATGCACCACCAGTGTTAACTACTGCACCACCAGTGTTAACTAATGCACCACCGGTGTTAACTAATGCACCACCAGTGTTAACTACTGCACCACCAGTGTTAACTACTGCACCACCAGTGTTAACTACTGCACCACCAGTGTTAACTAATGCACCACCGGTGTTAACTAATGCACCACCAGTGTTAACTACTGCACCACCATGACGCCCTGGTCAACAATTTATTTTATCTTATTCTACGGTCTTCTAGAATGTTGCGACAGGTCCCGTTCACTTTGAATTGCCCACGAGTTACTATCGAAAAATATTCCCCTTCGGGGTGGAACAACTCCCCCCCGCCTTCAGTGTCAGAGTGCTGTTCGGCCCCGTCGGGGAATATTTCTCTGATAGTAACTTGTGGGCAATACATTATCCCTTGCTTTTTTCACTCAAAAAGGAGTGGGAAGAAGTAACATTTATAAACTCCCACCCCTCTTTTACAAACCAATGCTGCAATAGATTCTGCTTCCTATGACCCCCACCCCCACCCCACCCCCACCCCTGCTCCCCATCAACACAAGCATCCATAATGAATTATAAAACCATTGTCATCTCACACAATTTGATTTACAGTCAGTTCTGTTCAATCCTCTTTGAATGTGCAACAAACTAATGAAAACAACCAAAAAATGAATAAATAAAAACTAAAGGACATGTTCATGAAAAACCAAACAAAACATGACTTCATTTGCACATTTGAAAATGAGTGCGAGGAAGCAAAACCTATTTAATCCCATAGCTTTGTCCACTAAACAGTCTGTGGTTGAACTTACACCTCATCACTGTCATACAAACCTACTTTAACACATCCAAAAAGTCAAAAATAAAAGTGAATACATTTATACAAAGACATCCTTGAAGGAAACACAGAATAAATATACAATAATGTCATATCCTGTGTCTTGTGTTCTGTGTGGTGTTTCTGTCTGTCACCTTTCACCCTGTTCTGTCTGCCTGTTCAATTAAGAGATGCAACTCACCTGATGAGGGCAGCTGAACTCATCAGGTGAGGAGTATTTAGTCTGCTCTCAAACCTCAGTTCAGTGCCAGATTATCATGACCAGTGCTCTGATTCTCCAGCAATCCTGTTTATCCTGTGTTCCGTGTACCAGTCCCGTTTCTGTCCGACCTCCGATTTCTGCCTGTTATCCCTGTCTGTTTTTGAACCTGATCCGGAACCAGTTAAGTCTCTTGCCGCCTGCCCTGATCCTGGAATTGACGCTGACTCTGATACCTGCCGCCTGCCCCGACCTTGGACCGAACCCCGACTACGAGTACCGCCGCCAGCCCCGACCTTGGACCGGATCCGGATCGAGACCAGTTTCCCCTTCGAAGCTAAGGAGGACATCTGTGCCCGACGGGGATAACTACAGTCCTGTGCTTAGAGACTTTGAAGGAGGCTTGTCCTCTATCATCTGTTCTGTGACCTTACTCTGTGTTATAATAAAGTGTTGTTTGGACTTTTACGCACGCCTCCTGTTTTGCGCTTGGGTTCCCCGAAGCCTGTTACAGAATAATCTGGCCAAAATGAACCCAGCAGAACTTGAGGCGTTGCTAGAGGCTGTACGTGGTCAGGGTAAAGTGACCACTCAGCACAGTGAGGCTCTGAATGTTCTGGGTACAGGTATGAAGGAGCTTGGAGCAGCCTTAGCGGAGGTTCGGACCCAGCTCCATTCCCTGGATTCACGACTCACTCCGCCGACACCAGCAGCAGGGATCACCACCGCGCCGACCATGGTCACCGTCACCGGCCCCTCTCCTGAGACAACCCCGGCGGCCGGCAGGTTATCCCGGGAACCCCACATGCCCACCCCGGACAGGTATCACGGTGACCTTGGGTTATGCGGTCAGTTCCTTCACCAATGCTCTCTGGTGTTTAGTCAACAGCCGCTCAGTTATGCTTCAAGTGAGTCTAAGTCAGCATTTGTGATGAGTTTACTCTCCGGTCAGGCAGCGGCATGGGCTTTGGCAGTTTCAACTCAGCGTCCTGAACTACGTACTGATTATGATCGATTGATAAGTGAAATGTTACTAGTGTTCGATCATCCGGTCAGAGGCCGAGAGGCAGAGACCAGGTTGTTGTCTTTAAGACAGGGGGATGGTCCAGTCGCGCAGTACGCCATCACCTTCCGCATTGCAGCAGCGGATTCTGGATGGGAGGATAAGGCGTTACGAGCGCTGTGTCGCAGAAGCCTGAATCCGGAGATCAAGGATGAGTTAGCTCTGCGAGACGACCCCGCCTCCCTGGAAGGATTAATCCACCTGACCATCATGCTGGACAATCGGTTGAGGGAGCGAAGTAGAGAGAGGAGAGAAGCCACCTTTTCCTCCAGGACATCATCCGTTCCAGCTCTCCGGGCGCAGGTAACAGGGGCGGAGTCTAGACAGATGGGACGGACCAAGTCACCTCATCAAGAACAAGAACGACGTCGCAGAGAGAATCTGTGTCTCTATTGTGGGGGTGCTGGTCACTATATTCAAAGTTGTCCGTTAAAAGGCCAGGCTCAGCATTAAAGGGGGGCATTTTGCTGAGCTGATCCTCTGCCGTTGCCTCCACTCCCCGACCTGCGTTTTATGTTCAACTCCGACCCAAAGGAGAATCCATCACCCTGTCCGCATTTATTGATTCTGGAGCCGACAGTAATCTCATGGACAAGAAACTGGTTACTCAGCTTGGGTTATCTGTCAGTGCTCTCAAGGAACCTGTAGTGGCACATGCTTTAGATGGCCATTTATTGGCCAAGATCACTCATCAGACTGAGTCTGTACCGATGATCACGGCCGGAAATCATTTGGAGACTATTTCGTTTTTTGTTCTGAACTCACCTGATCTTCCTGTGATTCTAGGATATCCATGGCTTCGTTGTCATAACCCGCATGTGGATTGGCAGACCGGATCAGTGTTAAGTTGGGGTAAGGGCTGTCAATCCATTTGTCTCCAACAGAGGGAGCTCGTGTCAAGAGCTGCACCTTCAGCATCACCACAGGATCTGAACATGGTTCCCGCCGTTTATCTGGATTACCGGGAGGTGTTCTCCAAGGTGAGGGCGACATCGTTACCTCCTCACCGAGACTACGACTGCAATATAGATCTTCTACCAGGTACCTCCCCTCCTAAGGGTAGATTATACTCCCTGTCCGCTCCAGAACGTAAAGCTATGGACACATACATTAATGATGCTCTAGCTGCAGGAATCATCAGACCCTCATCCTCTCCGGCGGGAGCCGGTTTCTTCTTCGTGGAGAAGAAGGACAAGACCCTTCGACCCTGCATCGACTACAGGGGGCTGAATGATATCACGGTCAAGAACAGGTATCCGTTGCCACTCATCTCCTCTGCCTTCGAACTACTTCAAGGCGCCACCATTTTTTCTAAACTGGATCTGCGCAATGCCTACCATCTGGTACGTATACGGGAGGGAGATGAGTGGAAGACCGCATTCAACACACCCTCAGGACACTATGAGTATTTAGTCATGCCTTTTGGGTTGACCAACGCTCCCGCAGTTTTTCAAAACCTCATAAACGAGGTTCTAAGAGATATGTTAAATCAGTTTGTGTTCGTCTACCTGGATGACATTCTGATATTTTCCCGCTCTGAACAGGAACACGTTCATCATGTCCAGCAGGTTCTCCAGAGGCTTCTAGAGAACTCCCTGTATGTCAAGGCAGAAAAGTGCGAGTTTCACGTTCCTTCGGTCTCCTTCCTTGGTTACATTGTGGGCCAGAACAAGCTCCAGATGGACCCCTCCAAGGTAGCAGCAGTGACCGATTGGCCGGTTCCCGGAACTCGCAAGCAGCTCCAACGGTTCCTGGGGTTTGCAAACTTCTATCGAAGGTTCATCAGAGGTTATAGTACTATTGCTGCTCCCCTTAGCACCTTAACCTCTTCTAAGGTTCCTTTTTATTGGAACCAAGATGCTGAACAAGCATTCCTTAAATTAAAGACCCTGTTCAGTTCTGCTCCTATCCTCCAGTTTCCCGATCCAACCAGACAGTTTGTGGTAGAGGTAGACGCTTCCAGTGTGGGAGTAGGGGCGGTCCTTTCCCAGAGAAATGGTTCCGACAATAAAATGCATCCTTGTGCTTTTTTTTCAAAACGTTTATCTCTCGCAGAACGAAACTATGACATTGGGAACCGAGAACTACTGGCTGTCAAGTTGGCACTCGAGGAGTGGAGACACTGGCTGGAGGGCGCGAAGGAACCATTTGTGGTTTGGACGGACCACAAGAACCTGGAATACCTGAAGACCGCCAAACGACTCAACTCCAGGCAAGCACGATGGTCACTATTCTTTAATCGGTTTGATTTTTGCCTCTCCTACCGTCCAGGTTCCCGAAACATAAAGCCTGACGCCTTATCCAGACAGTTCCACTTCACTGACGAGGAGGAGGGAGATCCGGAACCCATCCTTCCCCAAGCTTCCAGAGTCGCGGTCATAAGATGGGAACTGGAGGAAAGAATTAAGACGGCGGTGGAGAATGAACCCGGACCCAGTAACTGCCCGGTCACTCACTTGTTCGTACCCTGCTCATTCAGAAGGGAACTTTTGCAATGGCTCCATGGTTCAAATCTGACCTGTCATCCTGGGGTTAACCGTACTCTTGAGGTGGTCAAGAGGAGGTTTTGGTGGCCCTCCCTAAAGGAGGACGTCACCGCATATGTTAATGCCTGCCCAGTCTGTTCACAGAATAAGAGCAACCGGAATGTGCCGGCCGGGCATCTCCGGTCCCTACCTGTGCCCCATCGTCCCTGGTCTCACATATCCCTGGACTTCGTCACTGGACTGCCTCCTTCTGAGGGCAACACGGTGATCCTGACTATCGTCGACAGGTTCAGTAAAATGGCTCACTTTGTTCCCTTGCCCAAGCTTCCTTCTGCCAAGGAAACAGCACTTCTAGTGTTAACTCATGTGTTCAGGATACATGGTCTCCCTACTGATATTGTGTCCGATAGGGGTCCACAATTCACTTCCTCCTTCTGGAGGGAGTTTTGCCAATTAATTGGGGCATCTGTGAGTCTTTCCTCAGGTTTTCACCCTCAGACCAATGGGCAGTCCGAGAGAGCCAACCAAGAACTGGAATCACTACTCCGATGTATGACTTCGAGGGATCCGGGACAGTGGTCCAAACAGTTGGTGTGGGTCGAGTACGCGCACAACACCCTCGTCAATTCTTCCACCGGTATGACCCCGTTTGAGGCTGGTAACGGATACTTGCCTCCTCTGTTCCCCGACACCGAGATCCGTTCAAGTACCCCCTCTGTAGAGTCTTTCTTAAAGAAGTGTAAAAGGGTCTGGAAAAACGCCCGTGCCTCGTTGCTGCAGTCTATTAAGAGACAGGCGTGTTATGCCAATAAGAAGAGGTCACCAGGACCTACTTATAAGGTGGGTCAAAGAGTTTGGCTGTCCACCAAGGATCTCCCTTTGAGGGTCGAGTCTAGAAAACTGTCCCCTAGATTTATTGGACCCTTCACGATTGAAAAGATAATCAACCCTGTAGCTGTCAAACTATCCCTTCCGCGTTCCATGAAGATCCACCCCTCCTTCCATATTTCAAAGTTAAAGCCGGTTTCAGAAAGTCCGCTAATGGGTCCCTCTCAGTCTCCACCTCTCCCTAGGATGATCGACGGTGCTCCAGCCTACACTGTCCGGAGGTTACTTCGTTCCAGGCGGTGGGGGAGAGGCCTGCAATATCTGGTAGACTGGGAGGGTTACGGTCCCGAGGAAAGGACGTGGGTACCAGCCCGTCAAATATTGGATAAAAGATTAATCACCCAGTTTCACGCTTCCCACCCAGGTCAACCCTCCAACCCCAGACGCCGGAAATTTCCCTCTCTCGACATCCCTGACCCTCCGTCAAGGGAGGAGGAGGAGGCTGAAGAACCTATGGATGAAGTCGAGGAGGGGATGCTGGAACATCTCCCTGGGGATGAATCGGAACCGGAGGAAATGACCTGGGAAAGCTACGAGGAGGATAATGTCGAGATGAACTCTGACGTCTCCGAGGAATTCTGACCCTCCTCCGGAGCCCCCACCACCCTCCCTTGTCTTGTTTTTGTTTTTTGTTTGTGGTTTATTGTGTTGAACGTCGGGAGACGTTCCTTGGGGGGGGGGTTCTGTCATATCCTGTGTCTTGTGTTCTGTGTGGTGTTTCTGTCTGTCACCTTTCACCCTGTTCTGTTCTGCCTGTTCAATTAAGAGATGCAACTCACCTGATGAGGGCAGCTGAACTCATCAGGTGAGGAGTATTTAGTCTGCTCTCAAACCTCAGTTCAGTGCCAGATTATCATGACCAGTGCTCTGATTCTCCAGCAATCCTGTTTATCCTGTGTTCCGTGTACCAGTCCCGTTTCTGTCCGACCTCCGATTTCTGCCTGTTATCCCTGTCTGTTTTTGAACCTGATCCGGAACCAGTTAAGTCTCTTGCCGCCTGCCCTGATCCTGGAATTGACGCTGACTCTGATACCTGCCGCCTGCCCCGACCTTGGACCGAACCCCGACTACGAGTACCGCCGCCAGCCCCGACCTTGGACCGGATCCGGATCGAGACCAGTTTCCCCTTCGAAGCTAAGGAGGACATCTGTGCCCGACGGGGATAAGTACAGTCCTGTGCTTAGAGACTTTGAAGGAGGCTTGTCCTCTATCATCTGTTCTGTGACCTTACTCTGTGTTATAATAAAGTGTTGTTTGGACTTTTACGCACGCCTCCTGTTTTGCGCTTGGGTTCCCCGAAGCCTGTTACAAATAAAATAAAATAACCAATGAGACAAAGTGACAAAGTGACTACACACCAAACTAACCCAAAAATTAAAATAGATAACGACAGTAATAACCACAATGAATAATAATCAATAAATAAATACATTCACAGTCATTTTCTCAACTGTTTTCTTTCTTTCAATGCAGTTGTCACTTTTAATGCGGGATAATTTTAGTTTAGTGTTTTTAGTCATTATAAATTCTTACCTAATTTTGGATGTTTTGTTCTTAATCATGTTAGTTCAGTAACATTTTACTGCATCTGTATGACAAAAAAAAAATAATAATAATCCTGTAAAACTATACTAAGCTTTTTAGAAGACAAAGACTGCCACATCCAAGGACTTAATAAAGATAAATCATGTTTTGTTCAATATTTTTCTAATAAAATACTTTATTTTAAGTTTAATTTCTCAGAGAATATTTGATTAATTTCAAAAAATACATTGGATTTGTGATATTTTATTGCTTTAAATATACTCAATATCACATTTCACTTTGTTGCTCAGTGGTCACATTTCTTAATATTTCTACTACACAGTTAAAATGTTTGTCAGAGATGTATTTATGACCTTTGACCTGTTTTCTCAGTGTACTGACAGTGGGACTTTATTCTTCTTGCCTTGGGACCTAAGTGCAGAACGATGATTAGGACTTTAGAGTGAATGATGGGAAACTCAGACGTGGGTGCACAGACACCTGGGTGAGGGCCTGGCATTGTGGACTTGTGGTGAGGGGTATGAAATGTCCCATGGAATTCTGGGAAGACATGCTGGAGTCAGTTTGACATGGAGGCACTTTGATCCAGACGTTAACACACCAGGGTCAATGGATTCTACATTTATTCTTAAACACAATGGTGGATTAGAAACAGAGGCGGTAAGTAATTAAGTACAAGCAGGGGCACTACTACAGCATAGTCTGTTGGGGCTCCAAGCCCCCCCTCCCCCAAACAAAAAACAAAAAAATAAAAAATGTAAAGTATACAATTTCTTGGACATTTGAGATGAACAGTGAAAAAAAACCCATGAATTAAAGGGATAGTTCAGTATTTTTCAGATGTGTATGTTATCAGTGTCTTTACTGGGGTGAACCCACACTGACTTAACTTCATTATTATCATTATCTTTCAACTTCTCACGTCTCCACATTCAACAATGTTAGGTCTATTCCAAGGTAACATTTGGATGTGTATTGTCCACTTGTATCAATGATATTGGATTAATAGACTATTAAATACTTGAATAACATTCATTTGACAAGCTTAAAAATTCAAATTGTATGTCATGAGAATGTAAAGAGTATAAAGTACAAATATTTATGAACAAATGTAGAGAGTAAAAGTAAAAAGTTGGCAGAAAAATAAATACTTTTACTTTTACTTCGTTAATAATAAACTTTAAAAATAATAAACTTTATTGTCATTGCACACAAGTTACAATGAAATGTTGCAGGAACTCCCCCCCCCCTAAAGTGCAATACAAGATCAATAAAATAAATAATATATGAATAAACTGTATAAAAGGCTCAAATTTGTTAAAAACTATATAAAGATAAAAGCAAACATCCAAACATAGTTTCCACTTCTGTAATTCATGCATCAAAGGGTTAATATGTTACTTGTACATCTGTGCTTTAACCATTAACTGAACATATTTGATCATTTTTAAAGGTACATAACAGAATAATACACAAATACTTCAATAACAACTTGTGAAATTGTTAAAAACAGATGTACGGTGTGTGTGTGTGTGTGTGTGTGTGTGTGTGTGTGTGTGTGTGTGTGTGTGTGTGTGTGTGTGTGTGTGTGTGTGTGTGTGGCCAGCAGGGGGCAGTGTTCTCTCACTAAACACAACAACACAACAGTTGTTGATACTCTTGTCACCTGCTTATCTTTAATGGTAATCAGAGATAAAGCTGCACAGTCAGACATTCTCTATAGTGTCTTTGTGCACCCGCAGTTTCTTACTTATTTATTATCTACATCTTCAGGGGATTTTTTTGTTTTTTTTTTCCCCGCTTTACTTCTGTTCTGTTTCCTTCTTTCAAATGTCAACTTTTATTGAGGGGTATTGATGAATGGCCTATTCTTCTTTACAAAACAGAAGACAACAGGCATTTATGTGAGGGGACCTTCCAAAAAAAATTCCAAGACCATAAATTACCACTGAACAAGCAATTTACTATCTTTACTTTCCAGTTGAATCATCATTTGGACAGAGACGAAATGACTGAAGCCATCTCCAGTTTGTTTTAGTCTGGACTTCCTTTAGAAAATACACAACCTCGAAAAACCAGCCAGACCTGGGACAGCCCAACCCTGCTGGCTCCACAGCATCTGAAAAGACACTTTTAGAAATGCTGCTTTTAGGCCCCTGAGGCTCTGCTCTTCATCATCATCATCATCCTGGTAACCTCAGCTCACCTTCACAAGCCTTTCATGGTTTATTTACATGTACATAGAGAGAGAGAGAGAGAGAGAGAGATGGGGGGGTAGAGGGAGAGAGAGAAGGGCTGTACGATATTAGAAAAAAAACTTTAACCCTGTGATATAAACAAACTGTTAAATATTAAATAACAGCTGTGTGGTGTCGACACAAACACTCACAGAGTTTAGTGGTCGACACTGAGCATACGTTTGACTGTCATCCTTCTGTAGCTGAAGTAATTAAATACAATTAATAATTAAAAAATAAACAAATACATTTTTAAAAATTACATTTAAAATAAAAAAAGAATTAATTAAAAATTTTACAAAGTAAATAAATAAAATCTAAATAAAAACAAATAAATTAAATCATGAATAAATAAACATAATAAATTAAATAAAAAATACAATACATAAAATAATAATAAATACACATAATAAAATAAAAAATAAATACAAATATAAATAAATAAATAAATAATTCCTCATGTTGCTTTCTTATATATATATATATATATATATATATATATATATATATATATATATATATATATATATATATATATATATATATATATATATATACTGTGCAAACAGTATAATTGTGCAGACAGACAGTATACAGTGCAGACAGACAGTATACAGTGCAGACAGACAGTATACTATGCAGATAGACAGTATACAGTGCAGATAGACAGGATACAGTGCAGACAGACAGTATACAGTGCAGACAGACAGTATAATTGTGCAGACAGACAGTATACAGTGCAGGCAGACAGTATACAGTGCAGACAGACAGTACACAGTGCAGACAGACAGTATACAGTGCAGACAGACAGTACACAGTGCAGACAGACAGTATACAGTGCAGATAGACAGTATACAGTGCAGATAGACAGTATACAGTGCAGACAGACAGTATACAGTGCAGACAGACAGTATACAGTGCAGACAGACAGTATACAGTGCAGACAGACAGTATACTATGCAGATAGACAGTATACAGTGCAGACAGACAGTATACAGTACAGACAGACAGTATACAGTGCAGACAGACAGTATACTATGCAGATAGACAGTATACAGTGCAGACAGACAGTATACAGTGCAGACAGACAGTATACTATGCAGACAGACAGTATACAGTGCAGACAGACAGTATACAGTGCAGACAGACAGTAAACAGTGCAGACAGACAGTATACTATGCAGATAGACAGTATACAGTGCAGACAGACAGTATACAGTGCAGATAGACAGTATACAGTGCAGACAGACAGTATACAGTGCAGATAGACAGTAAACAGTGCAGATAGACAGTATACAGTGCAGACAGACAGTATACAGTGCAGACAGACAGTATACTATGCAGATAGACAGTATACAGTGCATATAGACAGTATACAGTGCAGACAGACAGTATACAGTGCAGACAGACAGTATACTATGCAGATAGACAGTATACAGTGCAGACAGACAGTATACAGTGCAGATAGACAGTATACAGTGCAGACAGACAGTATACAGTGCAGATAGACAGTAAACAGTGCAGATAGACAGTATACAGTGCAGACAGACAGTATACAGTGCAGACAGACAGTATACTATGCAGATAGACAGTATACAGTGCAGATAGACAGTATACAGTGCAGACAGACAGTATACAGTGCAGACAGACAGTATACTATGCAGATAGACATTATACAGTGCAGACAGACAGTATACAGTGCAGATAGACAGTATACAGTGCAGACAGACAGTATACTATGCAGATAGACAGTATACAGTGCAGATAGACAGTATACAGTGCAGACAGACAGTATACAGTGCAGACAGACAGTATACAGTGCAGATAGACAGTATACAGTGCAGATAGACAGTAAACAGTGCAGATAGACAGTAAACAGTGCAGATAGACAGTATACAGTGCAGACAGACAGATCGTAGCTTCCTGATGTGGACAGAAAACAGGCAGTCGATCTCTGTTAAACAGCAGATGTTTTACACTGCGGCCGTTACCCTCATTTCCTGGGCGGAGAACTCCTCGCTCTATTAGACTAGTAACAGGAACCAGAAAAAGAAGAAGAGGGGAGGGAGAGAGAGAGAGAAAGAGAGTAGAGGAAAAGTTATCTGAACCAACGCTCAGCTCCCACAAATCACTTTGTCACCAGCAAGCTCTGACAAGCTCCAATAGAGAGAGAGATAGAGAGAGAGAGAGAGAGAGAGAGAGAGAGAGAGAGAGAGAGAGAGTTAAATAGAGGTGCAAATAGGTGGTTGTGTCAGAGGAGACTGAAGAAGGGAAGGTGTGAAGGAGCTGCAGAGGGAATACACGAGGTGATACCGATGGATGGATAGAGACAAGGGAACACTTTGAGTCTGATCCTCAACACTGGTACTGGTACTGGTACTGGTACTGGTACTGCTGCTGCTGCTGCTGAAGTGTCTGGACTGTTTTAAAAAGAAGGTGTGTCAATGTTTTCCTGAGGACAACCTTTCATTCATTTTCTGCTTTTGCACAGAGTTGTCATACGAGTGTTTGAACAATGAAGACGCAGCGGCTCAGAGTAACGAGCAGCTGAAAGCAGTGTTGTGTGAACTGCAGCTGTACACGGATCACATGCTGTTATGCTAAAAAGAGGTAGTCAGCGCTCGCAGCCATACGTCTGTCAGATGTTTACTGCACGGACGTATTTCTTAATGGCTCCACAAGCAAAGGGTCGGTGTTGAAAGTCATATTATTTTTCTCTTGATTTTCTTCTGAGCTAACCCAAGCCCCCCCCCCCCCCCCCCCCAGTGGACTTTATTTATGTGGCTTTAAAAAAGAAAGACGAGAAGAGGTCATCTGATTAAAAACAACAACAACTTCAAAAGCAGAGAAATTGGACAGCCTTTAAACACAGGACATATCAGTCACACATCTACGCCCCCCCCCCCCCAGTATATCGGACATCTCCATGAAGAACTGTCCTCAATGGTTTCTGAGGAGACACTGTGGGTGAAGGAGGACAGGAAGCAGTGACAGTTGAAAAGCCTTAAGAGTCACAGATAGTAAGAAACTGCCAACAACACTTTTTCATTTGGATGACTGATAACAAAGGCTCCACTTACATTATTTCTGCTTTTTTTTTTTACCAGAGGGTGTTTAAAGACAATAAAGCATCGAGTCTACATGTGGAAGTGTATCGCTTCACCTTGAGTAAAACAGGATCAGATTCAACGTTTGTAAACTGAACCACCTGTTTTATTAAAGTCAGTGGGTAGTTGTAGACTGTGGTACAAGTGTTCAGAGTGGTGGTGGCGCTGTCTGTGCGCATGTTTGGCAGGGTTTTGTTGACAGCTCTGCTTCGACATCAGGGACGTCATTGTGCTACCTGTGGCTGAGTCAGAACCTTGGCTCATCACTCCATGTCTGGCTTCTTCTTCTTCTTCTTCTTCCTGCTGGAATTCACTCCACCTGCTCCTCGTCTGCACAGAGGTCACAAGTGTTAGGGAGTTTTTCGCAGCAGCAGTGACAGTCTAGGTAAATGAACGTTGGGGACTCTCCACACTACATTTATTGTTGCGCTGTGTGTGTGTAAACACTTTACGTCAGTCACACCTCTCCACTGACTGATTCACTGTTGCCCTGAGCATCCCAGCTCGAAGCAAGCAGAGAGAATCCAAGTGTATATGACACACTTGTATATATATATATATATATATATATAAATATGTATAAGAAGTCACAAACAGTTCACACCAGCACCATGAAACTGGCATTCTTGTCTCTGGTGGTCACGTACATGGTGGGAAGCGTTAGCGGTATGTCTACGTGTAAGACCTTAGACATGGAGATAGTCAAGAAGAAGCGCATCGAGGCCATCAGGAGCCAGATTCTCAGTAAACTGCGCTTACCCAAGGAGCCCGAAGCAGGCGAGACTGGAGATACGGAGGAGATTCCGCCGACTCTGCTGTCCCTCTACAACAGCACCAAGGACCTGCTGAAGGAGCAACAGGCCCAGGTCCATACAGACACCTTCACCGAGCAGGAGGATGAGGAGTACTTCGCCAAGGCACTGCACAAGTTCAACATGACAAGTGAGTCCGACCAAAAACACCTGTAACAGCACTTACATAGTTAAAGCAGGGGTCTCTCAAACCCACGTTCTTTCAGGGGCTACATTCAGCGATTCAGTGACTTGATCTCCAGTGGACCACACCAGTAAAATAATAGCATAATAACCTAGAAATATTGACACATCCATTTTTTTGTCTTAGTGCAACCCCCCCCCCCCCCCCCCCCCCCCGCCTCCAAATTATGAAAATACTTATTTTTTTAAAGGATCCAAATGCAAAATATGTGAAGAACCAGAAAAACCTCATATTTCATACGTAAAATAAGGGCAATTTTAACAATATTCTTCCTTCATTCATCATTAGTGTTTTATTATGGATCAGTTGTACAATGACACTAAACTCTTAGAAACAGAAGCAGACTGGATCCTTGTGAGAGCACAGACCTCTGCGAAGCAGCGCAAGTCTGCCAAGGTTTGGATCTGGATGTTCCAATATCTCAAAAATGGGACAGAGGATTTCTTTGAATGTTTTTAAACCCTCTAAGGGATTGCAAATGACCGATAAAATAAATCGTTAGCGAAAACAGAACACTAGTTTACAAATAAGTTATGAACATCCAGATGCGGACCTTGGCAGACTGGTGCTTCTTTACAGAGTGATCTAGTTATTATTGTTATAGGCAAGACATACCTAACGTACACTTCGCATTAATGTAGTATTTTAAGATGGAAGCATTTCTGTGTAAAGGAAACTCCTTTTTACATCCCTAATTTTCACATTCTACAGATGTACTCCTGGTCATTCTTCAATTCGTACAATTAACAGCATTTAAAGTTGATAAATGACATCCATACACATGCTTGTAAATCAAGATACTCGCTTATCACCTTTTATAACTACATCTACTCATTGCTTCTAAGGTAATACATTAATATCTCAATTTATGAAAGACCCAACTAACGAATAATCCAAGTTACGAAACGCCTTGATGTTAAATTTTCATCTCTGAATACGAAAGAAAATTCAAGTTACAAACTGTAAATACAGTACTGTACGTGAATACATACATACTGTACACTTATATGTAGCATCATATTTGTTATTTGATGGAGTTGCTCTTCCATTGGCTATCTCCCAACACCCTGACAGCCTCCCATTGGCTATGAGGGAGCTACCCATGATGCTTTTGGTGTGTCTTCAACCCTCATTGGCCATAAATTTGACTTTTTATCACACGATTTAGATTTTTCATCTCACAATTTTGAGTTGCTCTCCCATTGGCTATCTCCCAACACCCTGACAGCCTCCCATTGGCTATGAGGGAGCTACCCATGATGCTTTTGGTGTGTCTTCAACCCTCATTGGCCATAAATTTGACTTTTTATCACACGATTTAGATTTTTCATCTCACAATTTTGAGTTGCTCTCCCATTGGCAATCTCCCAACATCCCGTTGGCCTCCCATTGACTATGAGGGAGCTACCCATGATGCTTTTGGTGTGTCTTCAACCCTCATTGGCCATAAATTTGACTTTTTATCACACGATTTAGATTTTTCATCTCACAATTTTGAGTTGCTCTCCCATTGGCTATGAGGGAGCTACCCATGATGCTTTTGGTGTGTCTTCGACCCTCATTTGTCACACAGTTCTTACCGCTGTCAGTGTGGAAGCACCTTTAACTGTTGTTCAGTGAGTTTTTCCAGTGTGCTCATCATGGGCCCAAACAAAGTGATTCCCGGTCTGTCAACAAACACTGCTGAAGGTGAAAGTGAACCCAAAAACACTGACCACAATTAAAACAACCACAATCGCATGGAAATTATTTACATGTCTTGGTCATTTTAATGGTTTAATAAATAATTTCCTTTGACTTTTAACACATTTCATACAAAATGTGTATATTTTTAAAGGGTTTAGGGGGCAGTATTGGGGGCCTTGGAACCAATCAAGCATTTTACATGTAAAATTCGACTCTACTTACGAAAAAAATCACATTACAAAAGCACTTCTCGAACAAATTAATTTCGTAAATTGAGGTACCACTGTATAGGAAAACAAACAGATATTTCTTAAAACAGAAGCAAATGTTTAAATGTCCTTTAAGTCACATAAACCACTGACCAGTTAAAACTGTGTCCCAACTCCTGCAGTTCCTTGAATGTCCACTTAAGTCATTCCACATTTACAGCAGAAATAACCATGCTTACATCCTGGTACTAAAAATAGTTTTAGTATCTGTAGCATGAGCAACTTTCAAAGCTTCTATTCATTAAACAGGTTTTTTTCCTGACAGGCTGTTAGTGGTAACTGACAATATTAGACTTTAAAAGTTATGCAAATGCTGCGTGATTTTTTTTATCAGAGTTTTATTTCTACATCCAGTCTGTTAGTAGGTCAAACAACAGTAACCTTCTGTCAGAGCAAACTTTAATTGATTGCCATTACAATATTTATTTTAATATGAAGTAACTGGTATGTAAATGGTAAATGTTCTGCACTTATATAGTTCTTTTCCACCTTCATGGTGTTCAAAGCGCTTTACATTAGCCTCTCATTCACCCATTCACACACACACTCATACACCAGTAGGTTTCTAAGGTCTAAGGTCAGTCCTACTGGGGGCCTAAGTCAGGGTTCAGTGTCTTGCCCAAGGACACTTCGACACGTGGACAGCCAGAGCCGGGACACGAACCGCCAACCTCTCGGTCATTGGGCGACCCACTCTACCAACTGAACCACAGCCTTATTGTTTTAGATAATCTCTTATGGTCCAACTAAAGCAAGAATACATTTAAAAGTAAAAATGTGGGTCATTTAGCCACACTACTTGGTCAAATTGTCTCTTAAATGTCTCAATGTTTTGACCCTATCCACATATCCCACATCAATAGATTACAGTCAGTGATGCGCAGGTCGATGTATAAACAACCTGCAACCCACCGCTTCTGGACCCGCATTTTTAAAAAGTAGTCAATGGTCTGTATGTTATCTTTAACATCACATGACCTTACTCGTGCATTTAAATTCCATGTCATTGTTTGTAAGTTAATATGTTTATAAATATGTTTGTTCTTCTTCATCATTCAAAAGTTATCAACGCTAACGCAGCATCTAAACCAGGGGTCGACAACCTGTAACACCCAAAGACACATTTGAACCTGGTTTCCATGGAAACTAAAACTCATCTTTAAAAATCTCAGCTAATGTGTCCCAAACCTTTATTTTTTGGATGTTTCCGGAGCTTCCACTCTCCCAACTTTATTTTCCCTCCATACTGTAGGATACTGACCACTGTGTACGACACCTTCATGAAAATGCAGTTAATAAAGTGTATTTACCAGGTTATTTTTAAGTTCATCTCAAATGACAAACGACCTGACCGACACAATATCATTAAAAATATTTTTCAATGATCCACAACTGCAGGTGACCACGGGAACCCCCTCATTTTGGGTCAGACCACACAACATTGATTACAGTATATAATAAAGCTGCATAATATATTGTTTGAGCATCGACATCGCAATGTACGATAGTCACATCACAGGTCCTGCAATTATTTTAATTTAATTTTTATTCGAATTTATTTATATTTATTTTTACTTATTTGTCTTTTTAAAATGTTATTAACTTATAAAAAAATCATTTAGAATTTTACTTCTTTATTTTTAATTATTAACTTTATTTAATTATTTGAGCTACAGAAGGATGAGGGTGACATGTATGTTCAATGTCGACGACTAATCTGTTTGACCGTTTGTGTCGTCACCACACAGCTGTTATTTACTCCTGAGGATTTTTTCATATGGTAATATATCGCATGGTTTTAAAGAAATTGCAATGTCTTTTTTTTCTAGTATCCTGCAGCCTTAGTATATAATTTGTATATTAGGACATAATAAAGTCACAATAATCCTGTATTATTAGATCGTATGGCCTGTCACTCATCTTGCTAGTTAGTGCAGCTAAAGCAAATGAGTGTTTTTACTGTTATCAACTCATTTATCAAGTAACTGAAATTCCTTTTCAACATTTCATATAATAGTGTTAGACAGCACTGTGGTGGACCTTTCATCAATTATTCTTCCCCACTCCACCCTCTTGTGCATCCAAAAATGGATGCTTCTGGCCCAAAATACAGTAAATATCTCAATTTAAGAAAGATCCAGCTAACAAATAATCCAAATTACGAAAAACCTTTACATAAATTTTTCGTCTCTAAATACAAAAGTAAATTCAACTTACAAAACCAAACCAAAACCCCTGAGATGTAAATACCCACTGGATGTACTGTACGTACTGTACGTACTGTATGTACTGTACGTACTGTACGTACTATATGTACTGTACGTACTGTACGCATCAGCCCATTGGCTATGAGTGAGCTACCCGTGATGCTTTTGGTGACCTTTGACCCTCATTCATCACAGAGTTACTGTTCAGTGAGTTTTTCCCAGTGTGTTCATTTAAACTTTATTACAGTACGTATTCTTTATTCATCATGAGAACAAAGAAAGGGATTCTGGTGCAAATGAAAAGAAGAAGCGACTGCGTTATTAATAGAAATGAAACAGGAGGAGATGATAAAAAAGGAGGAGCCATCATTCCACCAGCACCAATAAAAGACATGCTGGACACATTTCATCATTTCATCGACACGTTCCAATTCGTGGGGAAAAAAAAAACATCCCGAAATTTGCCCACTTTGACAACATATGCCTTTTAGGATCTTAAATGGTAAATGTTCTGCACTTATATAGTTCTTTTCCACCTTCATGGTGCTCAAAGCGCTTTACATTAGCCTCTCATTCACCCATTCACACACACACTCATACACCAGTAGGTTTTTCTAAGGTCAAAGGTCAGTCCTACTGGGGGCCTAAGCTGGGTTCAGTGTCTTGCCCAAGGACACTTCGACATGTGGACACTCTACCAACTGAGCCACAGCCACCCTCTTTTAGGAAGATTATGAAAATTGGTCAAAGTCAATCGTCTTTGGATCGATATTTCACCAAACGAACATTGTTGAAGGTGAAAGTGACAATTAAAACAAACACAATGGTATGAAAATGACCCACATGTCTGGTATGAAAATGACCCACATGTCTGGTTCATTTGAATGGTTTAACATTTAATGTTCAGTGAAGACACATTTACCCACTGACACCAATACATTACATCTGAAATATACATTTTCTTTGACTTTTAACACATATTTAATTCTAAATGTTTATACTTTTATCATTTCTAAAGGGTTAGGGGGTAGTATTGGCCTTGGAACGAATCAGGCCTTTTAAATGTAAAATGCGACTATTTACGAAAAATTCACGGTACGAAACCACTTCTGGAACAAATTAATTTCGTAAGTCGAGGTACCACTGTACAAGATTGCGAAAGCCAAAGCAACTAAACTAGAGGCTTCGAGGCAGTATACAAACAATGTGCAACTTCACAGGGGCTGGATGTTGTTATTTTATTCAGTCCTTTTGGCAAAACTTCACCTTATAGGAGCCAAAGAGATGGAAATGAACTCCTGCCCAAGTCAATCAGCATTTGCCATTCTGCTCTCAGCCATGAATTCTTAAAACATGTGCACCCTTTCTGATCTCTCCTCAACATCTTCAGGCAGCTCCAGGAGTTCAGAGATCACAGGCGTTACATATTAACAGCGTTGTGTGTGTTGCATCTGGTCTGATGCGGCGCGTTGTTTTCCTGGTATCTATGGCATTTTTACTGCTTTATTAGTTATTGGCTAGTGCGCACGTACGCCGTTTCTTCAGCCAAAAGGGATTAAGGGCTGTAATTGTGCAACGACTCCCAAACTATTATGATAAACATATTTTTTTTCCTTGTTTCTTTGCTCCATTGTTCTGTACATGCCTATACTTCTCACCACATCAGACAGACATTCACACTATCCCTCTTTCATCCACCACTTCAAAAGAAAGACTGGAGTGGATGGACCATAGGCAGACCCATGGTGAGAACAAAGGTGCCTTCAAAATAAAGTGGTATGATTTTGTTCAGCTTAGATGAAAACCAAAGAACAAGCATTAAAACTGAAAAACGAGATGAGAAAAGACATGAAATGCACTCCTTCACCCTCACCCTGTTTTTTTTTTTTCTTTTTTCCTCTCTGTCCCTTAGGGAATTGGGGTTTTCCTGTAACTTGAGCATTGGATTCTCCCTTGCTTTACCCTGCCACTTGTTCTCCACCGTATCTCTGTCTGTCTTTCTTTCTTTCTTTCTTTCTTTCTTTCTTTCTTTCTTTCTTTCTTTCTTTCTTTCTTTCTTTCTTTCTTTCTTTCTTTCTTTCTTTCTTTCTTTCTTTCTGTCTTTCTTTCTCTCTGTCTTTCTGTCTTTCTGTCTTTCTTTCTTTATTTCTTTCTGTCTTTCTTTCTTTCTCTCTGACCAGTTTCCATTTAATTCTCGCCTCGTTCCGTTCTTAAGCCCCGCTCATCTTGCTTCTCTTCTGTCTCTCCGTTGCGTTTCCTGTGCTTATTATCAGTGTGTTTGCAGTGTGTTTGTGACAGGGCAGCTTGGCAGGAAGGAAGGCAGGCTGATGGCCACTGAGATCTTGAGTGACTCAGGTCCGGTGCTAGCGGTGCCCATGGGAAGCATGTGTTTCCTACTTCTGTGGAAATGCCAGAGAACACCCATCCACTGTCTTCATGTTGTTGTTTTTTTCTCTACCTTTAATAGGGTTCATACGTTTTGAAAAAACCTGGAAAAGGGTTGAAATTTGAAAAATGCAAATTCCAGGCATGGAAAGGTTTTGGAAAAGTAAAAACACACAGAAAGTTCTGGAAAAGTTATGTATTTTTTACATGGCTGTAGGAGCCATTTCCTTCATTTTGTCACTTCTGTTAATTTGCATTTGTTTTGAGTCTGTGCCCTCTATAGGTCAGAGGTCACTCCCTCTATAGGCCACTGCCCACTATAAATAGGAAGGAGACCTGGAGCAGGTATGGCTGATGAGGAGCAAAGCCTTTTACCTTAGCTGTCAGACTGTGACTTACCTGGCTTGTTGACCTGGTGAAATGAGCTGTATATGTTTTTGTACTTTTTTTGGAAACTATTTAAGTGGTAAATGGACTGTACGTATATAACACATTTTATTCACCAGCGGGTGCCCAAAGAACTTTACATTAGCCTCACATTCACCCATTCACACACACTAGTACACCAGTAGGTTTCTAAGTTTCTGTCAGTCCTACTGGGAGACTAAGTCATGGTTCAGTGTCTTTGTCCAAGGACACTTCCACATGTGGACAGCCAGAGGCGGGGTGTGAACCGCCAACCCCTCGATCATTGGACGCGCTACCAACTGAGCCACAGCCGCCCATTTAAAAGAAACTGAAAATATTTTTTTAACAAACTGGTCTTGTTAGGGTACAATCCTCCAGCCAGGTGATTCTGACCATGAGCCTGGTTCTCCAGCTGGAGATGGGTCCCCGGGCGCCGCCCATGGCTGCCCACTGCTCCTTACAGGTGCCCCAGGATGGGTTAAATGCAGAGGACAAATCTCATTGTATAATGGCTAATAAAGTGCCTTACCTTACCCCACCTTACGTCACCTCACCTCACCTCACCTCACCTCACCTCACCTCGCCTCACCTCACCTCACCTCACCTCACCTCACCTTTTTGGATTTCTGGTCACACCAACATAAGTAATAGGATTCCTCAGTCACCAGCAAATAGTGACAAACTATTGGACTTCACTACAGGTCTAATTATCATAATAATGTGTGATTAACTCATTGACTGCCAACTATGTTCAGAATAGAGAGCTCGACACTGCCACAGATTTTGCCCATTTTCACTGAACTTTCAAGACCCAAAGAATAGATGTCACAACACCTTGTATTGCCTCGTTTACAGGTGTTCATGTGAGATGTTCACACCTTTTAGTATGTACCAAACCAACGCACATGCACACACACACAAACATATGGCGTTATAACGCTTTTACCTGCACTCCCAGAGTGACCTTCTCCACTGGATTCCGGGAGATCTGGGGATGAATCTGCCACCTCACCTTTGTCAACCACGGTTGCAACACTCTTACTTGCAGATCCACTGCAAGACAAACTCTGTGCCAGTGTGAACTGCTTGTATTTTTTTATCTCACAATTTTGACTTTTTATCCCATGATTTTGACTTCAAAGACAGAACTAAAACTGTTACACATAACAGGACTTCACTATTGGCTCTTTGAAAAGTCACCAGAAGGCACTAGAATGTGTCATGATGTCATCCATGACATAACCACGCCCATTTAGCATGTAATGTAATCGTGTGGTCAGGCGTAATTGCTTCACAATATTTTATCATCAGATTGTATTTATTGTGCTCTGTGTTTTTCAGACTCCTCTAGGATTTCGCGATGTTGTGATTTGCAACTTCAACGCAAATTCAGTCAATCCCTGTGAATTCAGCACGATGTTCCAATTTTAACGAATCACCGCCACTTTTACGCAAAATGTGACCAATCATTTGCGACTTGAGCTGCTCCTTCCTCCTTTTTCTGTTTACCTTACAGTACGAAGAAACAGTGTTACAGTGTACATGGGTGATTGTGCAAGAAATAATGGGAAATAGTTAGACATTACTGGGTGGGTGTGTGGGGGGGGGGGGGGGGTGCACGGGAGACAATCCAGCTTCAGGTCAGCCTTGAGATGTAAATACAGATGACCAACCCAATTAATTTACAATCCACACTTTATGGTTGTTTTTACTGGACGACTCATATTTTCCTGACACCCCAAAAAACCCAGCCCAGTGGGATGCATATTTGCGTGCAGAGCATTTTCTAACTTAATAGTTTTAGTCTCCATGGTGGTAATTGTGTGGTGGATTAGACTAAATTCCTTCAGCCGGTTTGCATTCACATCTCATCCCAGCGAAGCCCACACAAGTTCACCTGGTGTCCGTCCAAATGCAATTCAGCTCATTTACAAGGGCAGCTCTTTTCTCCTTTTTGGAAACCGGCCACTTTGCACCAGCCAAGGGTAATAACTAGAGCTGCACGATATTAGGGAAAACTCACATTGCGATTTTTTTTTTTAACTCTGTGATATATATTGCGATATGACAAAAAATCCTCAGTAGTAAATAACAGGTGTGTGGTGTCGAGACAAACGCTCAAACAGATTAATGGTCGACACTGAACATACGTTTGACTGTCATCCTTCTGTAGCTGAAATAATTAAAAAAAAATGTAAATAAATGAATACAATTGATTTAATGATTAAATAAATAAATAGATAATGATAAAATAATACTAAATAAATAAATAATACTAAACAAATAAATAATAAAATAAATTCATAAATAATGTAAGAAAATACAAATTTAATAAATTCATAAATAAATTAATTACTTCATTGAAATTTCTTTAAATATGTGCAAATAAATAACAAATAATGCAAAAAAAATTAAAATGTGTGCAGGATCTGCACTGAAAAAATGAAAAAGACTATGAAAAAAATAAAGCTTAAAAATAATAATATATAATAACTTAGAATTTAATATAATTTAATAATTTAAAAAATAGAAAAAAACATTTGAAAATAAAAATAAAGAAAAATAAATTTAAAGAAAATAAATAACTAAAAAGAAAGAAAGAAACCCACATAAATAATGTTGATTTTCTTTATGGTAGCAGGCTGTGGGTCAGTTGGTAGAGTGGGTCAGTTGGTAGAGTGGGTCAGTTGGTAGAGTGGGTCAGTTGGTAGAGTGGGTCAGTTGGTAGAGTGGTTCAGTTGGTAGAGTGGGTCAGTTGGTAGAGTGGGTCAGTTGGTAGAGTGGTTCAGTTGGTAGAGTGGGTCAGTTGGTAGAGTGGGTCAGTTGGTAGAGTGGGTCAGTTGGTAGAGTGGTTCAGTTGGTAGAGTGGGTCAGTTGGTAGAGTGGGTCGCCCAATGACTGAGAGGTTGGTGGTTTGCGTCCCAGCTCTGGCTGTCCACGTGTTGAAGTGTCCATGGGCAAGACACTGAACCCTGACTTGGGCCCCCAGTAGGACTGACCTTTGACCTTAGAAACCTACTGGTGTATGAGTGTGTGTGTGAATGGGTGAATGTGAAGCTAATGTAAAGAGCTTTGAACCATGAAGGTGGAAAAGAACTATAGAAGTGCAGAACATTTGGTTTTGGGGTGATTTTCTCTTGTTGGTTTTAGATGATTTTCTCTTGTTGGTTTTGGATGATTTTCTCTTGTTGGTTTTGGGAGATTTTCTTTTGTTGGTTTTGGGAGATTTTCTCTTGTTGGTTTTGGATGATTTTCTCTTGTTGGTTTTGGATGATTTTCTCTTGTTGGTCACTCATTTTTCAGTCTTGTTAGCAGTGAAGACACATTTACCCACTGAGACCAATAAATTACATCTAAAATCTACATTTTCTTTTACTTTTAACACTATATACTTATACTCTATACTTTTATCATTTCTAAAGGCTTTAGGGGGTAGTATTGGGGCCCTGGAAATAAATCAGACTTTTTACATGTAAAATGCAACTCTATTTATGAAAAATGAACGGTATGAAACCACTTGTGGTTGAGGTACCAGTGTATAGAGGTAAATGACAGTAGCAGCATTGGAGGGAGTCATATATCATGTGTGAGAAAAGAGTGAAAAAGAATGTGTTTGAGTGTGCTGTGGGAGGGTGGAGCCCAGCGTATGAAGGAGGCAGGTATTTAGCTTGTTGCTGGAATCTGTTCCTCCCACTGGTAATTACAGAGCTGTCTCTCTACCTGTCACAACAGCTGTCCCCGGCTTACCTGTGGATAGGCCTTGATTCAACACACAAATCCCCCCCACACCCATGTTGGTATGCACAACCAGTCTATCCTCACCCTTATCTTCAAGAGCAGGGCTTGCTTTCAGTCAAGCGTGAAGACTTCTTAAACATTTTCCCCTCAAGGAGTTGGACTCAGGATGTCCGGTAAAGACCTCAACCACAAACGCCACAGCTTTATGATCTGCCTTCAAAAACTGGGGGGAAAAAATGAAAAAAGTGCGTTGGTTTGGCATCTTTTTCTTTCTTTCTTTTTTTTTTCGGTGTCGGAAGTAACCGTATTTGGACAAGAGAGTAAAAGAGTAGGGAATGTAGTGCTAATATGCAGGGTCTGATTTGCTGGGGGGTTCAAACACCCCCTTTTCTGGTTTTTACATAATAATTGGAGGCTGAAATGTCTTTGCCCAGTCTGACTAGGACAGAGTGGGATTCAAACCACCAACCTATCAGTTACTGGACGACCCACTCTACCAACTAAGCCATGGCCACCCTGGTTTGGCATTTTTTAGTCGGAAGAAACCATATTTGGACAAGAGAGTAAAATGAGAGAGCAGGGAACTCACCAACCTACTGTTAATATGGAGGGTATGATTTGTGTGTGTGGGGGGGGTTGGGGTCTCTTTTCTGGTTTTTACATAATAATAATTATGGATTAGATGTCTATAGAGCTTTTTTGGCCACTCAAAGTGCTTTACATTAGTGACTCATTATTCATTCACTCTCACATGCTCCCTCTGGTGGTGGTAAACTACATATGTATCCACAGTTGTCCTGGGGAGGACTGACAGACATTTTGTGTCTACAGTCCCTCTGACCACCACCAAACATTCATACACCAGACTAGGACAGAGTGGGATTCGAACCACCAACCCTTCAGTTCCTAGACAGATCGCTCTACTAACTGAGCCATGGCCGCCCTGGTTTGGCATATTTGAACAAGAGAGAAAAATGAGAGATCAGGGAACTCACCAACAGGGTATGATTTGTTTGGGGGGGTTTGTTTGTTTTTTACATCCCTACTTCTGCTCAATGGGAGGATTTTTAGTTAATTAAGTGTGTGTGTGTGTTTGTATTTCTATCTTTATGGGGACATTGCCATGGTTACACAGTCACTTCATGGGGACTTCTGGCACTATAGGGACCAAAATCCAAGTCCCCACGAGGTTTAAATATAAGTAAAGGTCCCTATGAGTAAAATAGAAATGATATAGCCCTATAAATACATAAATCCGTGGGTTTTTTTTTTCAAAAGTTCTCAAAAAGGAAAAGTTTGAAGAAAAATTATTTTTATTTCTTTTTTACATTTTAAAATATTATTATTAATTATTTTATGTATTGCTTATTCATTTATCTTTGTTGTGTGTGTGTGTCCGCAGAGACATAACTATATATATATATATATAGACATGCTATAACTCAATGAATACTTGAAATATCATGGACATATATATATATATATATATATATATATATATATATATATATATATATATAGGCCCCGTCCCATTTCTCCCCCTAACCCTAAAATTTCCCCTAACCCTAGATTTTGCGCGTTCATGTGTAGGGGTAGGGTGTCCCGTTACCTAGGGGAGCAAGTGGGAGTGCGATTTTGCCCTTAAAATCAACCCTCAAAATGTAGTGAGGTTGGTTGCGGACTTCGTTTTGAGGGGAAGATGAAATTACCCATGATGCACTGCGAGCTCTTGACAAGCTAGCGGTAATGCTAACGTTAATGTTATAAATCGCCAACTATTGAAGAAAAAATACATCAAAAATATTTAAATAAATCAACATACCTGAGACAAGACTGAAAGGCAAAGTAGACGGTGAATGCGTCTTCTGTTTGCCGCATTTCTTCTCTGCGCATCCCGAAGGTAAATAAACAGAACCAACACAACAGGTAACACAGCTGGGACCGACATTTGTCCTCCGTGTAAATAGTAGTCAGCTGCTGTCAGTCTCGCGGTGGGGTGGTTTCATATTTGGCGGGGTAGACTTGTCAGCGTGTGACGTGAGCATGTTTGTTATGTTCACTATATATATATATATATATATATATATATATATATATATATATATATATATAATGCTCGTTAAAAGCAATGATTCATTTGAGTGAAGGTCAAGGTCACATTTAAAATCACATTAGGGGTTATAACTCACGAACAGAGGGTAACAGAACTTTCAGATTGGTACCAAATGATATGAAATGAAGATTTATACAATTCTCATAATTAATAATGAAGAACAATTCTCACCTACGACCAATAGTTTTTGAGATCTCTGGAGGTCAAAGGTGACATGTGGCAAAATTAACTTGTGTAAAACTGTTTGTGTCAAACATAGACATATTACACTATAACTTAATCAATACTGGATATATTATAATATTATTACACGCACTGATGCATTAATATTTTCATTGTTAATCCACCACACGAGCCAGACTGGAGCCTTTGGCAGGCCGGATTTGACCCACGGGCCTAATGTTTGACACTTGCGAGGTAGATTAAAACTGAATGATATTTAATCGTGGTTAATCCAAATTAATCTATAGCAACCGTGCGATTGGAATAATTTCACAGCCCTATTAAAAATATCTGTTTATTTGAGGGTAAATGTTAGCATGTATAGCATTAGGTGATACTGACACGCTAACAGGCATGTAATCAAATCCAGGTGAACTTCATGTAATAGAATCCTTAAAACTTCTCAACCCTAACTACAGTACGGTTGTGTGTTCTGCAAAAAACAAAAGAACTAGCTGTCAATAATTAATTAACTTTCAACCTTAATTACAAATTATTTTCAAAGTAAAGTATCTCAGGCCCAAACTCTTGTTACTCTTCTACATGTTTAGTGTGTTTGAAGTCAGTCACCTAATTGTCAATTCTTCACATGTGCTCGACATACAGAGGAATCAAAATCATATTTCTCATTCTCCTCTGTGATTACTTGGAACAGTAACGTGTAGATGTGCAACATGACAAAAATCCTAGCTAAGTTGGTGACAGTAAATAAATAGAGTGCAGTAGCTTAAGGTTACTTTACTAATGTTGCTAAACTAACCTTTTAAAAAACATTATTTAATGACATATTTATTTAATTTTGGCATTTTTATCATGGCTGGTGCAGTAGTTAACACTGGTGGTGCAGTAGTTAACACTGGTGGTGCAGTAGTTAACACTGGTGGTGCAGTAGTTAACACTGGTGGTGCAGTAGTTAACACTGGTGCCTCACAGACAGAAGGTTGTTGGTTCTATTCCTACACCACACCATTCTGTGTGGAGTTTACATGTTCTCCTCGTGTCTGCGTGGGTTTTCTCCAGGTACTCTGGCTCCTCCCACCATCCAAACACATGCACTGATAGGTTAACTGGTTAACAGGTTAACTGGTTAATCTAAATCACCCATAGGTGTGAATGTGACAGTGATTGTTTGTCTATATATGTTCAGCCCTGAGATGAACTGGAGACTCATACAGGGTGACCTCTGACCCCGCCTTCACCCATTGTAGCTGGATTAGACCTCCAGTGACCCCTGTGACCCTCGTGAGGATAAAGTGGGTTCAGATGATGAGACTAGACTTTCAGTGTAGATCATAAGGGAGATGGACCAGTCGTGACAGGGGAGGAAACGGGAGGAAATGAGTCATGACAAAACTTTTAACACAAATAAAAGTGTCATTTAGTTATTAGTGTAATACTACATGAACACAAAGTTACATTTAATGGCAGACATTGAGGGAACAAACCTAATGTTGCACCACCATATTACATTACATTATGTTACATATCCTTCTATTAAATACTAAACAGCCCACATGATGTGAGATGACTTTTTGTTATTAGAACAGTGTAAGTACATTGTGTATTCAGTACTCTACATGTAAGTGAACCAACAGAAGTACTCTGTGAGAAACAATGTGTATTTTTTTTTAACCTCTCCACATATTACAGTCAAAACAGCAGACTTTGTCAGTAGCTACAAATGACAAAACCAGCTCATGTTTTTAACCTTTCATTATAAAAGCCACCTATGTCCAAAACATGACATGGGGCTAAAAATTCAAACCAGATGTAGACTAATGTTATGAAAACCAAGTGTGGTGGAAGCACTTTGGATCTATTTAAAAAAATAAATACTATGAAAGTCAGTGTTACACAAAAATGGCCGCTGTTGCCAAATCATTTGTGATTTATTTGTGTTTAACAGAACAGGTTCTGCATGTAACGTAAGTGGACACGACGACATATAAAACCTGGAATAAGACTGAGATTTATGACAAAGCTGCATGTTTGGGTTAGAAGAACTACTGGGATCATCAAAAGTAACACCGTTTGTATTGTCTTATATCTGTATAGCCATGTTTACACTATGCAGTACGGTACAGTAAACGTAGGGTGACCAGATGTCCCGAAAACATTTGTGACAGTCGCGAATTCGACGCTGTTGTCCTGAATCCTGAATCTGGTTGTACATGTCCTGAAAATTAAACTTATACCAAATAAGAAGATTTAAATGTCTGTGTTCAGGCCTGGCTACAATGGATCTATTTTGTATCTTTGTCACGTTCTTGTTTTATTTGATTGCTGCAGTTAGAGTGAACAGTGACTGACGCGAATATTCATTGACAATAGCACAAAATGTGGTGAGGATGCGGACAACGGCGACTACAGAACTGAAAGCTCAGCAGCATCAGCAGACATTAATTGGAACTTCACAACATCTAAATATAATTTAAATGACGTGATCATATAATCTAAATAATTTAAATAGCCCTAAAACTTACAATATCAAATCATATAATATTTACATTGTCTATTAGACGTCATTTTATTATTATTGTTATTTTTCTACTTTCCACGTTCAACAATGTTATTTTAATGTATTTACATTTGTAGCTCTATGTTTGTGGCAACATTTGATTAATATTCGTCTCCACATTCAACAATGTTAGGTCACCCCCCCCCCCCCCGTCCCGTCCTGAACTTCAGCCAACCTCATCTGTTCACCCTTGGTACGGGTCAGATCTTCATGTTTCTTTGGGTTGTTAAGATTCATTTCAGCTTTACGCAATTTGCTTCAGGTCAAAATTGGATAAAACTGAAAACAGACGTTTCTGTTTTTTCTATTATTCATTTGTCACTGTCCATTTTTTCATTTTGGTTTTGGAAACAAATAATGAAGAATCGAGTTGTTTTTTGTATTTTATTTTGAAAAATTAATGAACGAACGATGATGATTGAAATGGACAACATACAGAGACAAGGACAGTAACATTTAGGACGGAGAGAGGACACTTTAAGACATTGAAATAGACACTGAAAGACCATATTTTACCATGAGGTAATATTTTTGGATTTTTTAAAATGTTTTTGATAATTTAAAAAACAATAAATATAAAGTTCCAAAAAATAAATAAATGATAAACTAAATAATAATAATAATAATGTTTAAATGACACCTTTTTCAGTTTGTTCATCTGTTTGACAGGATGGTTTTTACATGTAAACATTTTCATCATGTTTTTTCCCTCTAAAAAAGTTGATTATTATTTATATATTTAGCTCATCCAGACAAGGTCGTGATGAGCTATTACCATCACACTTCGTCCGTCGTTGTCTATTCTATAAAATCTCTTCTCTTCCCTCAATTATTATTAGAATTGTAATTTTACAATTTTGTGCAGTCTCATTTTTTATTTCCCCCTGTCTTAAAATTGTACTTTTTAATTTTTAATCACTGTGAAGCACTTTGGGCGACAGTGTTTGTATGAAAGGTGCTATACAAATAAAGATTATTATTATTAGGCATTCGCCGATTGATATTATTATTATAATTCTCAACAGATTTAAATTTGGATTGATTCATTAGACAGATCTAAGCATTAGGCACAAAACGTATCACTTTGTTTGTGGAAATTTAACATAGTAAACTATTTGTTCAAACTTTGTTTATTTTTCCAGTCTGTCACTAAAATCACTTCTCCCTCAATTGTCATTGGATTTCAATTCTGATTTTATGATCTATTGAATGAGTCCCTTTTGTTGACAGTAAGACATCACAGCTGTGAGGACAGGGACATTAACACTATCTTTTTATGTTTCTATTTTAGTGGTTTGTCCACTCACATTCACATACTCACATACAGCTACTGGTGTGTAAAAATACTCTGTTAAAAGTAGAAGTACTGATTCAACTACTTTACTGAAGTAAAGGTGAAAAAAATACAATTTCACAATTGTAATAAAGTACAAAAGTAAAAATTAAAACAGATTTTTTTGTTGTTGCCATTAACACAATAATACATATTTAACCTGGAAAATACAACAAATATTTATATAAATGTAAAGAGTATAAAGTACAAATATTTATATACATATAAAGAGTATAAAGTACAAATATTTATATAAATGTAAAGAGTATAAAGTACAAATATTTATATACATATAAAGAGTATAAAGTACATATATTTATATAAATATAAAGAGTATAAAGTACATATATTTATATAAATGTAAAGAGTATAAAGTACATATATTTATATAAATGTAAAGAGTATAAAGTACATATATTTATATAAATGTAAAGAGTATAAAGTACATATATTTATATAAATGTAAAGAGTATAAAGTACATATATTTATATAAATGTAAAGAGTATAAAGAAATGTAGGGAAAAATAAATACTCAAGTAAAGTACAGATACCTAAAAAAATCTACTTCAGTACAATAACAAAGTACTTGTACTTAGTTACTTTCCACCTCTGAGAACTACTACATACTGTGTGTTAAAGGCTGAATACAGTTGAATATATAAGCAGTTCTTCCCTTCTATTTGCAGATGAATTGATGACAGAAAGTAAAAGCGTTTCACTGCAGGTTCAGGCTGTGGTTTCATTTTTCTGACCCTGAGGCTGCGGCTGGTTGTGATTTGTCATGTTGTGTTTTCGTGGTATAGACGGTCCGACAATAACACCAACAGTTGTGTGTCAATGCAAGCGAGAGAGGAGGTTAAAGTACTCACATTCTGTACTTCAGTAGAAGTACAACTACTGGTGTGATAAAAGGGTTACTGATTCAACTGTTTTACTGTAGTTAAAGTAAAAAAGTACAACTTATGAATCGTCATGAAGTAAAAAGAAAAACTGCATTTTTTTTTTGCTATGGATGAAATAATACAAATATAATCAGGAAAAAAAACCAAACATTTTCAAAAATATCACCTTAAATAAAGTCTTTAAAAGTGAGTTACTGTGTAGATAATGTGTTTTATTGGTTTAATATTACTGAGTTTAATGGATATGGACAAGGACATTTAGGAAAAATGTAAAAGTCATGAATAGGAGATTAAAAAAAAAAAAAACTGAATTATGACAAAATCAGTCAAAATTATGAGAAAAAAGGAAAAATTATAAAATGAAAAGTCAAAATTATGAAATAGTCACAATTTCTGAATTGACTTATTTTTCATACTGTCACATTTGTCTAGTTTGAAAAAGTAATGAGTCTATTATAAAAATGTAAAGAGTATAAAGTACATGTATTTATATAAATGTAAAGAGTATAAAGTACATATATTTATATAAATGTAAAGAGTATAAAGTACATATATTTTTATAAATGTAAAGAGTATAAAGTACATGTATTTATATAAATGTAAAGAGTATAAAGTACATATATTTATATAAATGTAAAGAGTATAAAGTACATATATTTATATAAATGTAAAGAGTATAAAGTACATATATTTATATAAATGTAAAGAGTATAAAGTACATATATTTATATAAATGTAAAGAGTATAAAGTACATATATTTATATAAATGTAAAGAGTATAAAGTACATATATTTTTATAAATGTAAAGAGTATAAAGTACATATATTTATATAAATGTAAAGAGTATAAAGTACATATATTGTTATAAATGTAAAGAGTATAAAGTACATATATTTATATAAATGTAAAGAGTATAAAGTACATATATTGTTATAAATGTAAAGAGTATAAAGTACATATATTTATATAAATGTAAAGAGTATAAAGTACATATATTTTTATAAATGTAAAGAGTATAAAGTACATATATTTATATAAATGTAAAGAGTATAAAGTACATATATTTATATAAATGTAAAGAGTATAAAGTACATATATTTATATAAATGTAAAGAGTATAAAGTACATATATTTATATAAATGTAAAGAGTATAAAGTACATATATTTATATAAATGTAAAGAGTATAAAGTACATATATTTATATAAATGTAAAGAGTATAAAGTACATATATTTATATAAATATAAAGGGAGTAAAAGTAAAAAGTTGCCAGAAAAATAAATACTCAAGTGAAGTACAGATACCTAAAAAATCTACTTAAGTACAATAATGAAGTACTTGTACTTCATTACTTCCACCTCTGGCCAGAGGTTAATTGTAAACTAGAAGTGTAGATAAAGCTCCCATGTAATTCTGACACTAAAGCTAATATGTGTGCGAGGGGAAGTGACTTCACTTCCTGTTTGGTAAACACTTCTCTAACCCTTAACACATTTATCAGGCGTTTTACTCAAACTGGCTGAAGATGGTGACTTTCCATGCTTGTTGGCGTTGGCTTCAGTGCATCCTCGCCAGTTTCACGCTGAACGCTGTTGTGACGCTGTTTCCATTCATGCACTTACAAGCGGGGCGTTTGACCCTGCTCTGGGTGGGACCAGTAAAATGTCATCTCATTTCCTTTTGCACTCCACTCCAGCTCTTTTCACTTTCACTTTGGCTTCACTACAAGCACTGAAACACCACCGAAAACAGCAACACAGACGCTTTTGACAGTAAATGATACACAAAGTAGAGGTGGCAAAAGTACTCACATTTATACTTACTGTATATTACAGACTATAAGATGCACTTAAACGACCTACATTTTCTCCAAATATAACAGTGTACTTTATAATCCAGAGAGCGCCTTATATATGGATTCATTCTGGTCGTGCTTATCTGATTATTTTCCCATGTAAACACTTATTCAGAATTAACATGTCCATGTAAACATGAAGGAAATAGCTTTAATTCTGAATTACTTTATTCAGAATAAATAATTCTGAATTTTAAAAAAACCCATGTAAACATACAGACTAATGTAAAACTCTATAGAAATATAATCCATTATGATTAAAGTAGAGATATGGTAGAACATCTTGGAAAACGGTTCCTGCAGCTGTACAGTATTTTGAAAGTATACACACCCGTGCCTCTTCGTCAGCCCACCCCTCAAAACCACGCCTTCAAAAATACATCAACTCGCTGCTGTCTGGAGCGATCACGGAAGGTTCACGAACATTCACCAGACGTCAACATTAATTATCATCCTAAATAACAAAAACAATAAACAACATTCATTAGATTGTGTTACATGAAGCTGAGCTGAAAAAAGGTTTAGAAACATGAACTGAACCCCATGGGAAAACTAAGGCATAAGGGCAATAATATGGTGTTACACACACTGGTGGTAACTGAGCAAAACCTTCTGGAACATTCTGTTAGGAGCGGCCGTGGCTCAGTTGGTAGAGTAGGTCGTCCAGTCATTGAAGGGTTGGTGGTTTGAATCTGGTTGTCCTAGTCAGTCTGTTGTGTCCTTGAGCAAACACACTTCACCCTCCTGCCCCTCACACTGGTGTATGAATGTTTGGTGGTGGTCACAGTTAACCTAACTAGAGGTAAGAGCGGGGGCCTAAAAAATCCAGCCCGACTGGGAATTGTATGAATCTTCATTTGGAACCAATCTGAACGTTCTGTGACCCTCTGTTCTTGAGTTATAACCCATAATGTGACTTTGATCTTTTAGTTAATTGTGACCTTGACCTTTGACCTTTACTCAAATGGATTATTGCATGTGATGTGCATTATCTAAATGAAGAAAACCTGAACCTCATGGTACACAGATGGTTGCGTGAGCGTGGCAAAACACAACCAGATGACGTCAGGTTAGGTCAGAGGGGCCGTAGGCGCAAACTATGACTATACTAGTTTACCACCACCAGAGGGAGCGTGTGAGAGCGAATGAATAAGAAGTAACAAATATGAAGTGCTGTGAGTGGTCAAAAAAGTGCCATAGAAATCCAATCCATCATTGTTATTATTACCTCCACCAAGGAGGTTATGTTCTTGCCAGAGTTGGTTTGTCTGTCTGTCTGTCTGGCCAGAGTTTGTCTGTCTGTCTGTCTGTCTGGCCAGAGTTTGTCTGTCTGTCTGTCTGTCTGTCTGGCCAGAGTTTGTCTGTCTGTCTGTTGGTTAGCAAGATAACTCAAAAACTTATGGATGGATTTTAATAACATTTTCAGGGTAGGTAATGGAGAGATCTTGAAATGGTTAGATTTTGGTGGTGACCCGGGGTGTGGGGGGGGTCTACCTTGTCAGAGGTCTGCGCTCTCAGAGTGCTTTTGTAGTTATTATTGTTGCTCAATATCTGCAATTTTCTCACTGACTATGTGAGAATCACCCATCATCATCAGCCATTAGTATGTCCAAATATTCTAGGATCATTTTACGTAACCACCTTAGCATGGGTTTGAGCCTCTTTTCCTTTTTCAGTTGACGCCAGCACCAACGATTCCCACCCTTGTCCTGTTCCGTTCTTCGCTCAGCTTCCTCATGGGAAGCACAGTTTTTACTTTGGTTTTGTCGTCGTCTTCTACCATATCTGTTTATGTGAACATGCAGAAGAGGGAGGAAGGGGCGGGGGGGTGGACTGATATTTGACGGACGTATCAGCAAATCAATCATTGTAAAGATGATCGGTACAGTGATTGGCCAGTTTTCCTCTGGCTCCACCCTCTAGACTGGACTCAAACATTTCAGTTCTATGTCAGTGTGTGATAATGGGAACGTGAAAAGGTTTTCAAACAATATATTAAAAAATGTTCCACAAAAACATCTCCACCCCAGCTTTAAGTACAGTAAGGAAGTACATGTATTGCGTTACTTCTCACCTCTGCGGCCCGGACATAGAGGATCCTGGCACCGCCTGGGCCGAGGAGGCAGGACAAGTATTGGAGGCGTTGTTGTAGCTGCTGTCAGACAGTAATTCCCGGATTGGAGAGCAGCGAATGCCGGCAGTGGCAGGCCGAGGCAGAGCGGAAGGTTTGGGTTTGAGCCAGACCAGCGCTCCATTGACACACACATCTCCAATTTCTCCAAACCCCCACTCACTCACTCACACCCTTCCACTCCTCACAACTCTCTTATATTCATACATCTGCTTCTCTTTTTTCTGTTTCCTTTGCATGTACGCTGTTACTACCTCACACCCACTTATTTTCTCTTTCTACACGTCTTTTCACTCTCATGTCATCTGCCTCCCTGTGCTTATCTTCGCATGTTTGCATCTGGCTTAATCCCTTGTAATGCAACACGGGCAGATTTATGGTCTTCAGTAGCGTGGGTCTGTTTTCTGTCAGGAATGTTCTCGCTGTCATGATATGGTCAGGGTCGAAAATTAAAGCTGCAAACAGGCAGCAATAAAGTTAAGAAAACAAAACACTCTATGTTTAAATTTAAAGCAGCTGGAGTCGATAAATATGTGGCTACGGTTAAGATTACCCAGAACTACTAATCATATTTAATGAATGTGCAACCAGAAATCAAATACATCAAATAAAAGACTTGACAAAAGTTTATTTTTCATGTTTATTTTCTTTAAAAATCCAGTTTGTGGCGATGATACGTACAGTAGCAGAAAAAGGTTTTCACACACCATTAAAATTTGACAGTTATAATATAATATAATATAATATAATATAATATAATATAATATAATATAATATAATATAATATAATATAATATAATATAATATAATATAATGTCATGAAATATTTGGTGCCCAGAAACACAAACCCCGCCCACTTTGTGCACGTTTTAGCTCTTAATGGACATCTCCCTCTCAAAATGTGAGACTGTGGATTTGACCTTTTAAGCTCACTCAAGGTCAAACGTCATGATGCCATTTTGGAGCCTACATGACAACCAAAACCATCGACTGATCTAAGACGTTTAATCATTTCTGAACCGCTAATCCTACAAGTTGATGTAAATAATTGAGGTAAAATACATCTTGTAAACTTTTCATTGTCATCAAATATGACCATTTTGAACATTCAGAGGCTCCCTGGTTGCCATGGAAACACCATCATCCTCTACAACATTTACTCCCCAGTAAAACCTATGGAGGTGATTCTGTTTTTGGGAACAATAATGCTCAACATTAATATGTGACCCACCACCACGAAACCAGGCATAAGTCGCGCTGAGCCGTTCAGAGCTACAGCCAAATTTAGGCTGGAAGGTGATTTGTTATTAGTGTTTACACCTTATCAAAAAACGGTACCTTAACACCTCTATGTTCACTTCCTGTGGTCATTACATTGAAATCCAATCAATAAAGGTGTTTATTGAGTCAATTATTTAAGCGGTGACAAAAGTTCAGGTATTGCTGAGCAAAGACAAAGACGACTTCCACCTCTTTTCGCCGAACAAAACGATCTCCGTTCCGTGGGTAAACACCCAAGTGTTTGGTACGAGGTAAAAGCTTATATTGAATGTTCTGTCCAATGGTGTAAGCCAAATGATTATAATACGTCACACTTCTGTCCTATTATTATAATATATAAAACTTCTGTGACATGTCCATCAGAGTGTCCTTTAACATCTGTCAACAATTTGTGTCAATCGGATACAAATTATTATGCGTTGCTAAGGACTTCCTACCCCAAAACAGTCCAAAACTTTAACGGACAATATCTAAAAATATGCAAATTGTAAAATATGTCCAAATGTGGATATTAAAATGACCATAACTTTGGTTCTACTTGTGATAGAAACATCATTTTTTCACCATCTTAAACCTTAGTTTCCACTCTACCAAGATACACACATAACTCTGTTTGGATTTACACACACTTATGCCTGGTTTACTGGTGGGGGGGTCACATATGAGCTTTAATTAATATCAAGGTGATCAAGGAATTAAATATAAAATATTGGATTTTCACTGAAAAATGCAAAACACAGAACATAAAATTAGAGTAAATGTTAATGAGTCACACAGGAAAGGTGAGAGAAGGCTTCATTTGGGAACCGACACAAAGGCATTATGGGTCTTTATGGGTTAAAGGACTTTGTGTCACATGCCATCAGTTGGTCCCAAAGATCAGCGATTTGTTCCATTTCATCTGTTTTGAAGTTCAATCATTTCAAAACCAAACTTTTCTTACATAACTGACACTACAGTACATTTAATTTACTGTGTCGACTTCGAAACTCACCATTTCCAGCTGCCTTCTATTTCCGAAAAAGCCCCATCATCTTGGCTTTCACGTCTGCTTTGGAGTTTTTTTGACTTTCCAATTTGATTCAAACTGATTTTTTTCCGAACCCTGGAGCAGACCCAACAGCCGGTCTGTCTGTGGTCGGACCAAAGGAGGCCGCCTCCAGTCCCATCAGACCCAGCCATGGTTTGATTCACGTACACTACAAAACTTTACTGATGGGACAAAATTTGGGGGCAAATCATAAGAGTTTAAAGCAGTGGTGTCAAACTCATTTTAGTTCAGCGGCACATTAAACCAACTTTGATCTGATTTGGACCATAACCACTCAAATCATATATAAATGTCAACTCCAAATGTTCCTCTACATTTAAGAGGAAAAAAAAAGGTACATTTATGTGATGAAAATGTTCACATCTACCAACTGTCCAATGTGAATAACATGAATAAAATTAAACTAAATGTCATTTTAACATTATCATGTCTGATTATCAATTACAATGTACAGATTATTTATTATTGAATCAAATACACAAATAATGAATAATAAATAAATAAATAAAAATATATAAATAAATTTAAATGAATACATACATACATTCATTCATCATAATTTTGACTTTTTACTATATCTCCTACTTTTGACTTTTTATCTCATAATTTTCATTTTTATCTCATAATTTTGACAAAAAGTGACAACGTGTGACAGTCCGGGTTTAGATCCTACTGATGTTGTTCATTTAAATTTAACAGGAAACTCTTTGCTAACATTAGCCTTTGTTTTGTTAGGGTTAAAATGCTGATGCTTGTGTCTTGTCAGTGGACATTGTTACGTTGCAGTGACCTTTAATACCAGTACTTCATTGCTGGACAGACGTGTGCCCATGTTGTTCCACCACTGACAATGTGATGACATCATCTCGTCCCGTCGACTCAACTTCAACTTTATTGACAGAAAAGTCAACTTGGAGCCCCTGGCATTAACTACTGGAGTCATTAATGCCCTATTGGCCACTCTATCGATCTATTATCAGTGCCAGTGTTTTGTAACCACCTTTTTTTTTTATCTACAGGACCAAATAACACAGCAACGACAGAGACCAAGAAACAAAATCTCACCATGCACTTCAACATCTCAGAGATCCGGGACAGCGTGGGCGATTATCGCCTGCTTTCCAGGGCTGAGCTACGCATGCTCATCAAACAAACCACCATTCAAACTGAGCAGCGTGTGGAGCTCTACGGCGGTCTGGGTTCGTCCAGCCGATACCTGAATTCACACTTTATCACCAACCAGATGAGGGACAAGTGGCTGACGTTCGATGTCACGAAGACGCTGCAGAAGTGGATCAAAGACAACGGTGAGTCACAGTCGTATATATTATAAAGTATTCAAGCACATGTTTACTGTTGTTTTTATGCAGAATTACAACTTCTATACTTTCTGTTTTTGGAATGTTATATTTTGTATTTATATTTGTGCTTTCAAATGATTACAATTTTTAATCAGATTAATCACAGGGTTCCTATGGATTCATTTTGATTTGATTAGAATCAGCTGGAGGGCAGTAAGTAACCATGGAGAATGGCACTATGGAGGAAACCATCAAAGAGTCTTTTTTGTACACATTTGGATCCAGTGTCGAAAAAGAGATACATACAGTTAATTTAAAAATCTATTGGACTGACCCACATCTCATGAATATTAATGAGTTTTGAACAGAACCCTAATATTTACCAACAATCGAGGCTAAATACCGGGTCCTGCAGACATCCTACTACACCAGCAGTACCCTAGCAGTGCTAGCCTAGCCTAGCCTAGCTTAGCAGTGCTATCCCTATTCATTCCATGTATGGGTCTAGTGGTGCTTCATAGTCAGGGGAGGCGGGGCTAAAAGGTTGTCTTTCAAATCCTCTGTATGCAATAGGACGGTACAACAACCAATCAGTGTAATCTTTAGGATGACGTAGTTAGAGCGCCTGAAAGTTGACGGAGGAGTCTGGAGAAAGTTAGGAATGACAAAACAAAATGGTGGATTATGGAGCTGAACGACTGTTGTCGCTTCTGTAAAAAGAATTTAAAGATTGTTGACGTTTTCTCACATTCTTCACTCATCTGTGATAAAAGGAAATCTACACCTGTTGTTGTTCTTCTTCTATGGTTGTTTACACTTGTTTCTCTCTGAATCGTTGCAGTGTCACTTTGTTAGGCCCGCCCTCTGACTCTATAATTTACCGTGATTGATCGGCCAGTTTCAGGGAAATTCTGCGTAACTCGACTACTACAGTAGCACATTAGATTTACTGCTGCTAAGAGGGTCTAGCGCAGCTAGGCTAAAGTAGCAGATGAAAGCGTATAAAAGTTTGGAGGCAGAGAACCTTTTCTCAGCGAGTGGGTCCACAACCCCGGTACTAAAAGGCTCAGTGTTTTATTTGTAAACATGTGACGTCAACATGTATTGCATATTTGTTGACATTAGTCTCTGCTAACCGCTAGCAGTAGCAACTAACATCAACAAACATGCAGCTCATGTTGATGTGTCGAGTTAAACCATATTACAACAGTGTAAATGAACATTTAACCACAACCTAATGATATATAGCACATCCACATAAAAAAGTTAGCTTTGAAACATACCTCTGACCAAGTGGTCGCTGCAGACACGGGCATTAGCATTAGCATTAGCACACTGCTCCTCCCAACCACAAACGCAGATTTAAAATCCACTTTTTACGGTGTTTTTCTGTGAGCTTTTTCCATTTCTCACCTTTGTCAATGACAATCATTGGTACTCTTAAAAAAAAATAAAACTTCACTTTTCCTTCTCTCAGATCGATTGTCGCAGCTGTAAACTACACAAAACATAGGTATTTTCGTCAAGCTACTTCACTTCCTGCCCTTCATCTGAAAATCATTCGCTGACTATAGAGCAATGTGACGTCACATGAAATCAACATATTCCATTTCAATGTAAAATAAAATCACATGTTTCAAACTTCTCTACTTTTTTTTTTCCACCAGAGGATCAACAGGGCTTCCAAATTCGAGTTTTCTGTGAATGCGGTCACACGACGGACACCATCCTCAACTTCGAGGTGTCTGGGATTTCAGGCGGCAGAGGAGACACGGCAGGGTTAAAGATGCTGCAGCCATCGCCCTACATCTTAACCATGTCCATCCCCAAAAACGTCAGCAGCCATGTCTCCCCACGTAGCAAACGCTCCACAGAAACCAGAGATACCTGCACAGCGTACGTATAAGTGTTGTGTTTATGTTCCATGTTTTGTTTTTTTTTCTTTCAACTTTTATGTAACCACTAAATATCACACTGAGATGAAGAAACTGTTTGATAAGGGAGTCCTGGCCAAGATAGGCAGCATCAAGTCAACACACAATACACAGTTAAAATACATACAACACACACACATTCCACAATAAACACATTAAGAAAAGCAAGTGCAAGTTATGGAACTGGCCCCAAGAACTTTTCAGTTCAATTAAATTTTTACCCTAGCAGTGCTATCCCTATTCACTCCATGTATGGGTCTAGTGGTGCTTCATAATCGTCGAGGCGGGGCTAAAAGCTTGTCTTTCAAATCCCTCTGTATGCAATAGGACGGTACTACAACCAATCAGTGTAATCTTTAGAATGTAGTTAGAGCGCTGGAAAGTTGACTAAACAAAATGGTGGACTATGGAGTTTAATGAATTTAATGATTGCTGACATTTTCTCACATTCTTCACTGATGTTTGATAAAAGGAAATCTACTTCTGTTGTTGTTGTATATATTAGGGACGATATGCTTTTATGCCGATTCGATTCATTTACGCTTCAGCCCTAAACCTTTTCGGTCAAGCAATATCAGTAGATCATGTGCATGTGTGTCTGACCTGCCTTGTCTTTTTCTGTTGGTTCTGTATTATGAAAAAACAAAATAACACGTGTGGTTCCGGTCACCCGACCAACCCAATTTTTTTACGACGAAAATGCCGACTATGTAAACATTTTATCAGTTTGTCAAAATAAATTAAATATAATGAACCGGCCGACTGCCGACTCTTATCTTCAAAATTCCCAATGACTGATGATTTCTCCGTATTTAGTCCGTATTCATGTTTACCAACATCTGTCACCTGTCTGACCACCGTGATTTATGACTAGCGACAAACGACGACCATATACATGGTGTCCATGTCCATCAAAACAACCCTCAATGCATGTGATTGCTGCGCCAGTTTTGATTGGCTGTTGGCCTCTTGATGAATCTTTGGTACATGGTGTGTTAATTTCCCACTCACTTCACACTTGGTTTGTTTCAAAAACACCAGCGTTTCTTTATTCATTGGGAAGATGGTTTCATATGTTTATGGAGCATCTCTTGGTCACACAGACTTGTGTGCCTGGTGTGGGGAACCAAATACAAATCCTCTTCCAGAGCTAAAAAATAAATTTAAAACTGTACTCCCGCTCTGTCAAGATTGTGAGGAATGTGAAGAAGCCAGTAACAAAACAGCAGTATGGTAAGAGGAAATAAGTTGAACAGTAAATAGATAGCTGTATATGTCCACTAAAGCCTTCAATATTGGGGCCTTTATTTCATTAAATAATATTTAGATGTGGATAGAATTTACATTTGTAGTTAAACTGTATTTTTGTTGAAAAAAAAAATCAATAAAAGACAAAATGTTGATGTCAAATCAGATTTTATTGTATTTCAATCATCTAAAATTCATTTATGCTCTCTTAAAACATTCTGTAAATATACATGTACATGTACATGGAAAATCTGAGGCAATGTGTTGATTTTCTAACTGCTGGAAAGAATAACTGATATTAAATCTGAATTTTTGGAGCTTCTTTTTAGAAGACGGGTATATAAAATTGTAAATAAAATAAAATATGGATGACCCACCTACCTACCCAATTTTTCCATGTGATGGGAACCACATATATGATTTTGTTTGTCCTTATGACAAAACAAAAAACAATATCTAATCTAATCTTATGTAGGGTGGCCATGGCCCAGTTGGTAGAGTGGGTATTTCAGTAAATGAAAGGTTGGTGGTTCAAATCCTGCTCTGTCTTAGTCAGTCGGTTGGGCAAAGACACTTCACCCCTCCTTCCTCCAGTGTCACTCACCGTGGTGCGTGAGTGTTTGGTGGTGGTCAGAGGGGAGGGACCGTAGGTGCAAAATGGCTGCCAGGTTCTATCAGTCTGAATGATGGCTCACTAATGTAAAGGGCTTTGAGTGGCCAAAATATCTAATCCATTATTTTTACAGACATGTTCCTGTACATTCACTAGTTGCACTTAACCGCCCCCTTGGCATGTGGTTGTTACAGTAGCCGTGCGGTACGTAGACTACATTTATTCATTTCATCGGTCGTTCAACTCATGTACACACACCAAACCAAGGCACCAATTATGGTGGAGCGTTTTGCTGAAGGACACCAGGCCTGTGATTAATGGATGACCATCTGTACCTCTTAGCAATTTGTTCACCAGATATAAATGCCATGTTTTAACCGTACATTTTAATCACACATTCGTTTCAGTGGTTGTTTCCTGGGATTTTTTTTTTTCCAGCTAACCCCAGATGTTAGCGTCGCCTCAGTGACCTTTGCGTTACCCAAACACTGACTCATGTTTGTGATACTTAAACACTCGGCTCAGCAAAAATAATCTTCCCCCAAAATCAAATCGCTGTTATGGTTGTTTGAAACGCTGAGTGAGTCTAAACTTCAAATTCTCACATCAGACTATAAACAAACTGTAACTGCAGTCGTCTGAATTCCTCGCCGCTTCCTTTGTGAATTTTTAACATACACATAAACAATTTAATCTGAGAGCGACATAATTTGGCGAAATGAAAGGAACAGTCGGATCAATGACAAAGTAGTGAAGATATGGAGAAATGATGAAAAAAAACTGGACATTAACGACTTGTATCTGTAAGATTTGAGTGGATTTATCGCCCAATGGAAAATGCAACTTTTCAAAACCTTCAGATTTGTATTTTTTTTTTTGGTATATTGATGAACAATTAAAAGCATTTTTGTAGGTTTTGAAGACTTTAATCCACAAACATATGGTAATTATACCAAAAGTCCATTCATGTCATTGTCAGAGCCTTTTTTCTCCGTCTGTAATTAAGTTTGCATTGGTATATAATCACAAAAATGACCATTGTTGTCTTAAAATAAGCGGTTTATATTTAAATCCATCATGTTCCTGCAGTTGTTGTGAGCAGACGCCCTCTGCTTTGAAGTGTTTTATAATATCTGACCAGTGTTTGGAAGTCAAACTGCACTATCGTTATCTAGTGTCCTTCAACAAAAACACCCAGAATAGATTTCAAAATAAAAGGGTTAAACTTCTGCATTTTTCCATCCATCTTATTCTTTAGACGATTATCACAATAACTGGAAATGTGTAACGTAGCGTATGGAGAGAGTCTCCTCAACTTCTTTAAGGGATTTGACACCGGAGTGATATCGGAAGAATCATGGAGGAAAATTCAGTAACAAAAGAAACCCCCAAATTTTTCCATCAGGAATTTGTCCGTAAGTATCAAGATAAGGAGAATCATTAGTATGTCTACTTTAGACATGCGCATGCACGTATATTTTCATCTTCAACTACTTCTTAAAATCTCTATTCGCCCACTATGCATTTGCATGAACGATTTCCCCCCAATTTTCAGAACCGAACCCACCCGCCATCCACCGATTAGTTTTTAGGTCTAATGAAGATGCCTTGGTTGTTAGGACTTTGTCTACCATCTTTTTCAAATAGTGTCGTTCAGTAGTCTATATCTTGCCAGTGAACTGGAGCCTAATTTACAGCGATTCCAAAATGATCTCCACCCACCGCACAATGTGAACACGAGCGGGTAAAACCTTATCTTTTAAAATGTTTTCAATTTTGTGGATTGCAATGGTTGAAAAATAGTTTTTTATGGTAATACTGACACTTTTACACAAATGTTCATTAATGTGTGCTGTGACAACAGCCATCCAATGACAAAATCTAAATGTTATTGTCTGGTTAAAAACTATTTTAGTGTTGTTTTCATTTGTTTGTTTACCTTTGGAATAATATGCAAAATGTTTACATTTTTATTTGAGTTTTTCAACTGCAGCCCACCCCAATTTAATTATTTTTCGTTGCGTCTTCCATCCAATCTGCGGTTGGTCCACACCGCCCGCAGGTGCGGATCAACCTTGCATCTGTAGTCCATTTGTAGCTAGGACTAGGGTTATAGGGTTAAGCAGGGTGCGATTTATCAAAAAACTAGAAGGGGGTGTTTTTTTTCCATAGAAAAAAGCTTGTATTGGATGTTATGACCCTCACAAGCCGGTCTGGCTTGTGCCATAACCGGCTCTGGGTCAGCCAGGAAGGGTCTTACGGTTCTGGCGGCAAGCTTTACAACACCCTTCACCTGGACATGGCCACTTCCTGTGGCCGTAGACTCGCTGCATTTTCTCTCCCCCAGATGCAAAGGGAGGGATGGGACCCCTCTTATGTGACGTGTTGCTGGGGCGGGGATCGGCTTATGTACAATAGGCACCAGGGGTCAGCTGTAATGTCGTCAACCCACCTGACCCATTTTGAAACACAGGAGTCTAATGCACACATGAGCCAGAGGGTCTCCCAGAAACCCCACAGCGCAATTAAAATGGTGGTCGGCATGAGGTGAGGTGAGATCCCAGCCCCACAGGAACCCGTGGTGCACATGGGCAGCAAAATCAGTGGATTCTAACAGACCCTAATGGTAATGCCCAAAACCAGAGGGCGGGATGACCCCCACACACACACCCCCACCAGCAAATCACACCCAGGGGTTAAGTATGGATAGTATAGAGGTCAGGTACTATTTTCAATTTGTTCTCTGGTTCAAGTTAACGTCTTGTTAGCGTAATGTTAACGTTAGCCAAATGCTATCATCATCAGTTCACATTTTTCTCTGTCAGTGTCTGTTGGTGTTTGCTTGTCATAGTATTGAATGTAGTAGACGGGCAGGTTTTTGTGAGGGCTAGATGATATCCATGGTAAAGGAAAAACCAGGAGCCTCAAAAACTACAGGTTTTACAGCTGTGCAAAAGTTTACTGTGACTTCCTGCTTACAGCTCTATCACTATTTCAACTCTTTCCTTACAATGATACTGTTGTTTACTGCTGACAGAGATAGATGGATGGACAGACGGATGGATGGATGGACGTACTTCATCCCAAGATGGGAAATTTAGTTGTTCAGGCATTAGTGCTTGTATAGTATCAGAACAAGGACATGAAATGTTAAATATATCTACACTATTTGGCTATATACAATATACAATATAAAGTGTAAATAAAATAATATGGAAGTACAATAATAATTAGTAGTGTATCAGTGCAAAATGAACCAGTGCAAAGATTCTATGTGTAGCTTCAGCAGTTCCATACATACATTTGTACTGGCGGCTGTGGCTCAGTTGGTAGAGTGGGTCAGTTGGTAGAGTGGGTCAGTTGGTAGAGTGGGTCAGTTGGTAGAGTGGGTCAGTTGGTAGAGTGGGTCAGTTGGTAGAGTGGGTCGCCCAATGACCGAAAGGTTGGCCGTTCGTGTCCCAACTCTGGCTGTCCACATGTCGAAGTGTCCTTGGGCAAGACACTGAACCCTGACTTAGGCCCCCAGTAGGACTGACCTTAGACCTTAGAAACCTACTGGTGTATGAGTGTGTGTGAATGGGTGGAAGGTGGAAAAGCGCTATATAAGTGCAGTCCATTTACTGGCATGTAAAGGCTAAAGATCCTAAGTACATTTAAAAATGTTTTACCTTTGTGTTCACCATAACTTTCAAACTGTCCATTCTCTGGCTTTGATCGGCCATGTCCAGGTACCTTACTCTGACTTTGTTTTACTGTCCATAAAAAAATGTAGGGTTACACTACGATTGCGTATTACCGGTACGAAATACGGAAGTTGTGACAACGGTCTATTTCTCCAGGTCCAGACCCAGACTTCAGTAAAGACGGAACATTATAAACTCACCAAACACCAAATCCATTTCTTGTCGTTCCACTCCTGAACTGTGACTCTGCTGAAAGTGTAAAAGCGTAACTAAACACTCTTCTCTAAAGTCAAATGGATTCATCCTCTGGGAGCCATAGATACAAACCAAAACGACATAAACCTTTCACTGGATCATCTGTCATCCATCCACAAACTAAACACTAACCCAAAGACAGACTGACATATTTGTCCCTGGAGCACCAATAAAAGCCTTTTACACGCCCTCGCCGTCCTAACGGCCTCTTTCCTCGTCTGTTTCCTGCAGCCAAACGGAAACCTGCTGCGTTCGTTCCCTGTACATCGACTTCAGGAGGGATCTGGGCTGGAAGTGGATTCATAAGCCAACAGGTTACCATGCCAACTACTGCATGGGCTCCTGCACCTACATCTGGAACGCTGAAAACAAATATTCTCAGGTACGCTTTAATACACGGCTGGTACACAGATGAATACTCATAGAATTATTAAATGAAGACAAAAAAACATCCTGAATTAAGCAACGGAAAAAAAATATTAAACAAAAAAATCTTGAACTGTAGAAAAAAAAATTGAATTATGTAAAAAAAATCTTGAACTGTGAAAAAAAATCTTGAATTAAGCCAAAAAGAAATTGAATTAAGCAAAACAAAAACTTCACTTGACCAAAACCAATCTTGAACTATGCAAAAATATATTAAATTATGCAAAAATGTGAATTACCCCAAAAATATTGAATTACTCCCAAAAATGTAATTACGGAAAAAAAAATATTATACAAGAAATATTGAATTACGCAAAAAAAAACTCTTGAATTACACAAAAAATTAAGTTAAAAAATCCTGACTTGACCCCAAAAAAATCTTGACTCACACACAAAAAAAATTTAATTATACAAAAAAAATCTTGAACAAATAACAGTGAACCTCTGTCGTGTCTGCATTGGCATAAAAACCTAAAAAAAAAATTTACATAATTCTTTTAAATATTGATACCGTTTCCTCAAAGAAAATATTACTACATATTCCAGAAACAATATTATTCTTCCCTTATTGTTAATTGATGAACATAAAGAAAACACTAATTTTAAATCAGATTAATTTAACGTATTCACAGATTCAGGATCAGATTAAAAATACATTCGTTTTTATTGTGTGAGATTTTTATGATGAAGTGATGTTTGTGTAGTTGTCGTTTTGTTTGGAGAAACGGTTGTTGAATCTGTTCAACTGGACAAACAATAAACAGTTTGCTCAGTTTTCTTATAAACAACCAGAGAATGCCATCCCATAATAGACTCTGAGCACAGGACAGGATCTGAAACCTACTTCGACTCATGAAAACAAATTAAAAGTGCGTGACTGGGTGGAAATGTCAAAGAAAATAGTTCCCATTTCTCATCATTTTTAACTCATTAAGTCAATTCATTTAAAACAAAAAGAATGAGCTTTGATTTTAAGTGGATTAAACCCATGCTCACTTTACAAAATTGACCTTTGACCTTTATTTCATTTCTAAATGATTTTGTCTCATTAGCGCAGGGGTCACAAATTAATTTTCTTTCACCCTCCAGTGGGCCGCACCAGTAAAATAAAAGCATAATAACGTGTAAATAACTTGTTTTACTGCAAAAAATAAAATAAAATTATGAAAATATTACGTTTTATACACTATCCAGATATTTTTTTTAAAAAAGAAAAAAGATATGAATAAAACATTTAACATTCATGAAGAAAAAGAACAAATTTTTAACAACAATGGACCCTTTGGAGGGGCCGCATTTGGCACCTGGGCCACATGTTTGACACCCCTACGTTAGGGTATATATTTTTATATTTTTAGGAATTCTTAATGTAAAAAAAAAACCAACTGATAAAAGAACAATATCTTCATTTTCCATTAACATATTTTTTACTGAAAAACACTCAGAATATTGAATTTCAGAATGATTCTAAAATCATTACAAAAAACAAACAAAAATATTCATGTTAGTTATGAATTGTGACAAGTTGACGAACTTAAGGTTGAATGGACGACTAGAAATGAAGCAGTGCATTAGTTAAATTCAAAATTATTTAAACATTAATAACATTAATATGATTAGTTAGAGGATTGTATTATCTTTTTGAAAGCGTTTTTTTTAAGCATCATTTATAAATAACAGTCCCGTGGAGGGTTAAGTGTGTATTTCTTTTCTTAATCAAACGAAAACTTGGACCAGAATTTAAAAAAATAAAAAAATCAATAGTTTAGAAAATGGTTGAAAAGGATGTGATGTTAATTGAAGTGATAAAACTGACTTGTTGTGTTCAGTATCATCTGCTTCTCAGCTCATACTCTCATTATGATGCTGATTGAATTAACTCTGCAGCTCAAACACAAATAAAAAAAAACCCCCACATGACTCATGTACATACCAGAGCTCTAATAATAACCACCAATCCAATCCTACGCTTTTTAAAAGCACAAATTTAATTTAAACAAAGTTTTCCAAAGTGCTGAACAACACAATAAACATGATAAAAGATCATAAAAACTACAAATACTGAGTTAAAAACACAAGCAAATGTAATAAATAAATAAATAAATAGACTATAAAATGTCCGTACACATAAAGTCAACACTGTCAAAGGTTACGCAAATAAATAAAAGCTACTTTTCAAACACAGGATGGTTAAAAAAATACAATAAATAAATACATTTTTAAACAAGTGGTTCCCAGCACAACAAGCCCCGCCTCCTCACAGTTGCCCTATCTGGGATCATTGCAAAAACACATTTTTTGGTGACTGTGACCTTTGACCTTTGACCTAAATTTACTAAAGTTTAATGGATGGATTGATTCAATAGTGTTTGTGTAAACGTTCCACTAGAAAGAACCGGTACGATAAACGGAAAAAAGTATTAGACCACCCCTTGTTTTCTTTAATTTCTGGTACAACTATCATTACCACGAACACACACGTGGTAAAAATGAACTAGTTTTATTATTTATAAGAATTTTACTTGTAGATCAGCACAATATTAATTACTAGTAATTAATGTAGTGAGTAAGTATTATTCTTTTATTTGTATTTGTACAACTTTGTACAGTGACCCCGAGTGTCCTGAAAGGCACTTATGAATAGAATAGAATAGAATAAAATAGAATAGAATAGAATAGAATAGAATAGAATAGAATAGAATAGAATAGAATAGAATAGAATAGAATAGAGTGCATTAGTTTGGCATCTTTTTCTTTTTTTGTCAGATTGGGAAGTGACCATATTTGGACAAGTGTGTAAAATGTAAATTTCTCCTTGGAGTTCAATAAAGTATCTATCTGTCAGGATCGGGGTGAGGTGAAGGAGGACTCCAATGCACAGTACTGAAGGGAAAAATTATTTAATAACAAAACTAAGAAACATGAAGACAAGACAGACAAAACCTGGGAGCAAACGGTCAGAGTCCGTGGTGATGATGAATGTCCAGGTTATGGAGGTGACATTACTGAATGGTCCCGCACTGGCAACTGCAAGCCTTACTGCTTTTATAGCCACAGATGAGGAACGGCTGCAGCTGTGCAGTGCGGGACCAGGTGAGTGTGGATGAGCACTGGGGGAAAGGTCACCGGAGCGGAGATCATGACAGTACCCCCCCCCCCCCCCCAAGGGGCGGCTCCTGACGCCCCTAAAAAACAAAAAACAAAGACCCCCCCCATTGTCCAGAGCTCAATAAAAAACATTTTTAAGTAGCATTTCTCCAGGCAGGGCGGCATGGAAACCCCCTGGGCGGAGTACCCTCTAGGCAGGGCGGTGTGGAAACCCCCTGGGCGGAGTACCCTCAGAACTGAGTGGTCTTAGTGGACTGGGTTGGTAGCAGGAGCAAAACTGATAGGGTGGGGTCACCACGGACTCTGGCAGGGAGCGACAAAAAAGAACAGAGACAAGGCACTCGACAAAGACAGGACAAAACGATGAAACAAAAGGACCGGGCCGACACGGGAGCAACAAGGGAACAGGTCCGGGGCGAAACCCGGACAGAAACGGCAAAAAGGGTCCGGGGCGAAACCCGGCCAGACACGGCAAAAAGGTCCGGGGCGAAACCCGGCCAGACACGGCAAAAAGGCCCGGGGTAAGGAAGAGAGGGGAAATCCGAGGGGGAGAAAAGCAACAGGCAGCCATAAACGGGCAACAGGCAGGGACAGGGACTAAGAAGCCAGAACCGGGCAAGAGGCAGGGACAGGGACTAAAGCCAGCAACGGGCAACAGGTAGGGACAGCCACAGACAGAAAAAACAAACCAAGACCAAGGAGACGAAAAAGACCAAAGAGACCAAAGAGACAAAGGAACGCTAGCCAAAGACAAAGGAACGCTAGCCAAAGACGAAGGAACGCTAGCCAAAGACGAAGGAACGCTAGCCAAAAACACGGAACGCTAGCCAGAGACACAAAACGCTTAGCCAGAGACACAGAATGCTTAGCCAGAGACACGGAACGCTAAGCCAAAGACACGGAACGCTTAGCCAGAGACACAGAACGCTTAGCCAGAGACACAGAACGCTTAGCCAGAGACACAGAACGCTTAGCCAAAGACACAGAACGCTAAGCCAGAGACACAGAACGCTAAGCCAAAGACACGGAACGCTAAGCCAAAGACACGGAACGCTGGGAAATACACAGACAGGGACAGAACGCAAGACTGGACAGACTAGACAGAACAGAACAGGGAAAACTAAAACAAAAAGGGTCCCTTCAGCACTGGCGGAGTCCAGATGGTGGGCGGGACCATTCTGTCAGGATCGGGGTGAGGTGAAGGAGGACTCCAATGCACAGTACTGAAGGGAAAAATAATTTAATAACAAAACTAAGAAACATGAAGACAAGACAGACAAAACCTGGGAACAAACGGTCAGAGTCCGTGGTGATGATGAATGTCCGGGTTATGGAGGTGACATTACTGAATGAATCTATCTATCTATCTATCTATCTATCTATCTATCTATCTATCTATCTATCTATCTATCTATCTATCTATCTATCTATCTATCTATCTATCTATCTATCTATCTATCTATCTATCTAAAATGGAGGAAAAGTGACCAAACTAGTGCTATATGCAGGGTAGGATTTTTTGGGGTGGGGGGTTTCAAACCCCCCTTTTTGTGGTTTTTACATCCCTACTTCTGCTCAATGGGATGGTTTTCATTCGTGTGTTTTTCAAAATGAAGCTTAAGGATTGCTTCATGCTGTTGCGTCAACGTGTCGACCTTAATTCATCGCAGATATTTGTCATTTATGCCAGTGCGGGGGGGGGGACATGGCGTACGCTATTTATCACCACAACACAAGAAAAGCACCTGAAAGGTGCTTATCAATCAAATATATTAGAATAGAATAGAATTGTTAGAAAACTCTGGGGTTTTGGGAGCCCCCAGCACGAGTCCTGCTTCAGGGATGAATTGAGGCGAGACAATGACGAAGGTCTCGATCATCACGGCTTTATTTACATCACATATAAAATACTCCACTGATCACCAGCCAAAAGTCTAATGTCCATTTGTTTATACTCCACTTGGTTTTATCTTGTCCCATCGTGGTCGGTTCCAATTTGTTCCCTAACTAAATATGTGTGCCCTGGTTCATGTCAGCCCCTTATTTCTGCTGTTTACATACTTTAACCCAAACAATCATGGTCTATCATGGTTAGAGATTAGTGTGTCCCCAAACAATTGTTTTCTGGAAATAGTTTCTGTCCTTGTTACCCCCCAAGGCCATAACCTGCCTCAGCTGGACCGACCATCCCAGATGTCGGAAAACTACTGCAATTCCCCCCTTTAGTGGGGAATTGATAATAAAGAATAGATAATAAATAAATAATAATAATCTAAATGTACTGAATGACATTATTATTATTATTATTGTTATTGTTATTGTTATTGTTATTATTGTTATTGTTATTGTTATTGTTATTGTTATTATTATTATTATTATTATTATTATTATTATTATTATTATTATTATTATTATTATTGTTGTTATTGTTATTGTTATTATTATTATTATTATTATTGTTATTGTTATTGTTATTATTATTATTATTATTATTATTATTATTATTATTATTATTATTATTATTATTAATCTGTGTTTGTAGATCTTGGCCCTGTACAAGCATCACAACCCGGGGGCCTCCGCCCAGCCCTGCTGCGTCCCCCAAACACTGGAGCCTCTGCCAATCCTCTACTACGTGGGCCGACAACACAAGGTGAGGAAACCACACCTGAGCCGCCGCCTCCTGAGCCGCCGCCGTGGTTAGCCAGCGTTTTTACGTTTGCATACCACTCATCACCTCCCTGTGAATTTTCCCTTTCAGGTGGAGCAGCTGTCCAACATGATCGTCAAGTCCTGCAAGTGTAGCTAAAAATACAGCAGGGCCACACCGCTCGGGTTCCCGCTGGGGCTCCCACACCACCACCAAAGAAGAAGTGTCTACTGGAGGAACAAACCTGGACGTGGATCATCCTTTACTGATGATTTTGGAAGCGCATCAAACCATGGACGTCTTTATAAAGATATAAATATATAGATTTCATTTTTTCCTTGTGTATATACATCGTCCTTACAGTGACAAAAGCATATCTGTGTTGAAATTAATTTATTTGTTTGATTATTGATTGAAACAAAACAAAAAGGTCATGCCACGCCATTAAAAAAAAAGGGATTCACGAGGACGCCAAAGGACACGAGGACCTGAAGGAAGAAGTTGTTCTTTCTGTTTGGAACGTTTGTGTGCTTTATTAGCTTCCTTCACAGCTCATATTTAAAGGTGCTAAATCCCAGGTGTGGATAAACCGGCTGGGGTTTTCCTCTGAGATAATGCTGCAGGTGTTTTGGTTTTTTTCTTTTAGAGAAAGGACAGCAGGAAACCACAGGGACTGTCCAACAGGGAGGGGTGGGGCTGGGGGTGGGGGATTCTGAGAGTCATCCATCACAGGATCGTTTGACAAAAACCGTCCATCAGCTTGACTCACTTTTGTTTGTTATTTCTGCTCACTTTTTTAAATTCCTCCAGTGCTGTTTGTGTTCATGAGCAGAGGTGGTAAAAGTACTGAAGTAGAAATGTGAGGAAAATACTCTGGTAAAAGTAGAAGTACTCATTCAGCTCCTTTACTAAAGGAAAAGTAAAAACAAAACAAAAAAAGTACAACTTATCAAAAGTAAATAAACTAAAAAAGAAAGAAAAACTGCCTTTTTTTGTGTCATGGATGAAATAATATTTTTTTTAATCAGGAACAATCAGAAAAGTTTAAAGCCTTTAAAAGTGAGTTAATGTTTAGATACTGTGTTTGATCAGGTCACAGTTGGATATTTAAGAAAATGGGAAAAAAAAGTCACAATTGAGAGATTAAAAAAGTCATAAATGAATACGAGTTCAATAATTAGCCTAGCAGTGCTATCCCTCTAGCCTAGCCTAGCCTAGCAGTACTATCCCTATTCATTCCATGTATGGGTCTAGTGGTGCTTCATAGTCAGAGGAGGCGGGGCTAAAAGGTTGTCTTTCAAATCCTCTGTATGCAATAGGACGGTACTACAACCAATCAGTGTAATCTTTAGGATGACGTAGTTAGAGCGCCTGAAAGTTGACGGAGGAGTCTGGAGAAAGTTAGGAATGACTAAACAAAATGGTGGATTATGGAGCTGAACGACTGTTGTCGCTTCTGTAAAAAGAATTTAAAGATTGTTGACGTTTTCTCACATTCTTCAGTCATCTGTGATAAAAGGAAATCTACACCTGTTGTTGTTCTTCTTCTATGGTTTTTTACGCTTGTTTCTCTCTGAATCATCGCAGTGTCACTTTGTTAGGCCCGCCCTCTGACTCTATACTTCACTGTGATTGGTCGAACTGTTTCAGGGAAATCTAGACAAAAGTTACATTGAGTAAAACTAGGCTACTACGATAGAACATTAGATTTACTGATGCTAGGAGGAGCTAGTGTGGCTAGGCTACTACGATAGAACATTAGATTTACTGATGCTAGGAGGAGCTAGTGTGGCTAGGCTACTACGATAGAACATTAGATTTACTGCCACTATGGGAGGCTAGCGTGGCTAGGCTAATTAAGATCAGAATACAATACAATACAATACAATAGCATTACTTTATTGATCCCACAATTGGGAAACTGCTTTAAAATAATGCATAATTGTGAGATTAAAAAAAGAAAATTCTGATAAAAACTCAAAATTCTGAGCTAAAAAGGCAGAAATATGATATGAAAATTCCAAAATTATGAGATAAAAAAAATCCAGAATTATGAGAATGACTTGAAATCCTGAGATAAAAAGTCACATTTGTGAGATAAAAGTTATAATTTAAAATATTAACTCACAGTTTTTCTCTAGTCTGTGAATGTAAGGTAAAGTAAAAATAAATACTCCAGTAAAGTACAGATACCTAAAAATAAATCTACTGAAGTACAGTAACTAAGTATTTTTACTACGTTCCTTTCCACCTCTGCTCAGAAGTGTCATTATGGGGACATGAGTAATAATACCAGTGGTTGTGAAGACACCCTCAGGATTTTTACTACAGCCGCTTCGTTGTCTTTACGTGGTGAGGGTCTGGGAATGTGGGTGGGTTTTAGTTTTGTGTTGAAGAGCAGTACAGACAGGCTGATTTATTTTTGTTTTAATTACCGTCGTAGGTTTAGACGGCAGCATATTGTTTTTTTTTTATTTCAGGACAAGTTATAACTTTCATCTGAAGTGTGATGCAGTACACAAGGATCCAGATCCAGAATCCATTTCGGTTTTTTTAAGTTTACTTTGTTTTTTCAAGTGCACTTACTATTTGGAATTTGTATGTGTAAATATTTTTAAAAATTGAAATTAAAAAATGCTGTTTAAATTATCAGGGTGAAAGATTTCTGTTTGTCTAAGACTGTAGTGTGTGTGTAGTTCTATCTTTATGGGGACCTTGATATGTTTACACTGTCATGCCATGGGGACCAAAAATCAGGTCCCCACAAGGGTAACAGGTGGGGTGGGAGATCTATTTTTGGAAAAAAAAATTACCATATTGCTTAAAATCCTCTTCATGATCCCATATCACGCACTGAAATAGAATGTTTGCCAAAAAAACAAATGTTTGTGTGTCACCATTATATATGTGGAGACCTTTATGACATGCTGAGAATGAATAGGACTTTTATTTTGATAGTACTTCAGGCGGTTTTGCTACCTTTTCCTGCCGAGCAACCTCTGATTCCTGTTTTGTTTAAATCTGTGGATAGCGGTTTTGCTAACTATCAAACTACTTTCATCAATTGTTGGTCAGTGTTAGCGGCTGCTACATGCAGGTGCACAGCTGTTAGCAGTGACAACGCGAGTGCATTGATCACTATTGAGAGAAAGTAGCTCCAATCAATTACGTAGTGTGAGTTTTTATTCCATGACTGTTTTGTTTTGTAAATAAATCACTCATTCCAACACATACTGTTTTGAGAAGAAACAGGTTTTATTTTGTTGACTCCAGGAAACCTGCCGGGACTACTTTGGATTTGACCAAAACTGGACCAGAACTGGACTCACAGGATACTGTGGGGGGTAAGTCACTGTGGGTGCACCAGAGTAAAGGGGCGGAGTCAGAAGAGAGGGGCGGAGTCAGTGTGGGTGCACCAGAGTAAAGACACTGATGACAAACACATTCATCTGAAAAATAGTGAACTGTCCCTTTACATATAAATGTAGGTCCCCACTAATAAAATAGAAATCTGTGTGAAGTATGCAAATTTCTGCCAATGATGTCCCCTTTTAACACATTAACTTTCTGGACGTCCCCATGAAGCATGAGGGAAATGTATGTATTTTTCAAATGTTTGAAAATGTGTTTACTTTTATTTAATTAAATAAAAAAAAATTTAATGATTTTTTTTTATTTTGTAAATATTTTTGTACTTTTAAATTTATTTTTATTATTATTATTATTATTATTATTATTATTATTATTGTTATTCTTAATCTTATTCTTATTCTTATTTATTGTTTTTATTATTGTTGTTTTTAGTTCCTTTTTTGGTTAATTATTGTATTTTTTCATTCATTTTTATTTATTTGTTGAATTTAAATAATATTTTTTATGATTATTATTTTATGTATTATTATTTATGTATTTTGAATTATTGTTTTTGTATTTATTCATTAATTTTTACTTTTTATTGTTTTTATTTAATGAAATGTAACCGTTTTAGAAATATTATTTTATTTTGTATAAAAATTTAAAGATAAATGTTTACACTCACTATCCAATAGCAACTTGATTATAAACTTGGTCCTCATGAGACATGGAAGCCAGTGTGTGTGTGTGTGAGTGTGTGTGTGTGTGTGTGTGTGTGTGTGAGAGTGTGTGTGTGTGTGTGTGTGTGTGTGTGTGTGTGTGTGTGTGTGTGTGTGTGTGTGTGTGTGTGTGTGTGTGTGTGTGTGTGTAGTTTCCATTAGTGTGTAACTCCGCCCTCACATCGAACTTCAAACCAGTGCAAGGTTTGTAACCAGGTCTGAGAGGTAGGTGTGGTGTGAGTTGTGAGACGAGGCGTTCAGGGACGTCCCCACAACAGACAATCGAAAGATGATATGAGTGTTTTCTGTTGTGTTTCCACCTGTGAATGTACTGACTCAGAACATGAATATCAGGTTATAGTTAGTACGTTCACATGCACTTAGAGTAGAGTGAGCAGATGTCCCGAAACATTCAGGACAGTCCACAAACCTAACCTGTTGTCCCGAAAATACTGAGTAGTTATTAGAGGTTGATTCAACTGATGGCTTTTAAAGGCCTGACTACAATGGATCGATTTAGTTAATGTTTTTATCTTCTATAATTAGGTGTGAATATATGCTGATGATAAGCTAATGTAGCCTAGCAGTGCTATCTCTATTCATTCCATGTATGGGTCTAGTGGTGCTTCATAGTCAGAGGAGGCGGGGCTAAAAGGTTGTCTTTCAAATCCTCTGTATGTAATAGGACGGTACTACAACCAATCAGTGTAATCTTTAAGATGACGTAGTTAGAGCGCCGGAAAGTTGACAGAGGAGTAAAGTTAGGAATGACTAAACAAAATGGTGGATTATGGAGCTGAACGACTGTTGTCGCTTCTGTAAAAAGAATTTAAAGATTGTTGACGTTTTCTCACATTCTTCACTCATCTGTGATAAAAGGAAATCCCACACCTGTTGTTGTTCTTCTTCTATGGTTTTTTACGCTTGTTTCTCTCTGAATCATCGCAGTGTCACTTTGTTAGGCCCGCCCTCTGACTCTATCCTTCACTGTGATTGGTCGACCAGTTTCAGGGAAATGTAGTTAAAAGTTACATTGAGTGAAACTAGACTACTACGATAGAACATTAGATTTACTGATGCTAGGAGGAGCTAGTGTGGCTAGGCTACTACGATAGAACATTAGATTTACTGATGCTAGGAGGAGCTAGTGTGGCTAGGCTACTACAATAGAACATTAGATTTACTGATGCTGGGAGGAGCTAGTGTGGCTAGGCTACTACGATAGAACATTAGATTTACTGATGCTAGGAGGAGCTAGTGTGGCTAGGCTACTACGATAGAACATTAGATTTACTGATGCTAGGAGGAGCTAGTGTGGCTAGGCTACTACGATAGAACATTAGATTTACTGATGCTAGGAGGAGCTAGTGTGGCTAGGCTACTACGATAGAACATTAGATTTACTGATGCTAGGAGGAGCTAGTGTGGCTAGGCTACTACAATAGAACATTAGATTTACTGATGCTAGGAGGAGCTAGTGTGGCTAGGCTACTACGATAGAACATTAGATGTACTGATGCTAGGAGGAGCTAGTGTGGCTAGGCTACTACGATAGAACATTAGATGTACTGATGCTAGGAGGAGCTAGTGTGGCTAGGCTACTACGATAGAACATTAGATTTACTGATGCTAGAAGGGTCTGATGCAGCTAGGCTAATGCTAATGTTCATTTATTGCCAATAGCTCATTTTAAACGTGCTGAAAAGTGTGCCTCTTGATTTATTTTTTAAAAATTGCATTAATATTTTTGTCTTTAATTTTGAGACAATATTTTTGTTTTAAGATAGTTTCTATTCTTATTATTTCGAGATTTCAATTAATGACGTGCACAGATGATGCGGAAGATGTACTTTGTTTGGTTTGGACTGAGTAGATGATTAAAACGGACGGACAGACGGACGGTGCTCAGGACGTTTGACAAGATTTCAACACTGAGATAGTTCAAAGAGGATGGTAACATTTTAAATGTTTACATTTCACACTTTTGAAAGAAGATCTGGTCCAATCTATCCAGACCAATTCAAACACTCCACCTTCATGTGGAGTGTTTTGGTAAATCTAAGCACCATGAGGATGGAATATAGTTTATTTATTCTATTTGTATATTTACAGTGCTGACTGATTCAGTTTCCTGTCCACCACCACCACAGAGGAAGGCCATGGTGATGCAAAGTGACATTAAAATAATAAAATGACAGTGAAATAAGATTTTATTAGCTGCATTTACATTACCCTTGGAAATTTGCAAAATGTAAATATCGCTATAAAAACTGGTCATGGAAACACCTAAATTAAAAAAAACAAAACACTCAAATATCGATAAAAAGTTTTCACGATTTCATGAGGTGGTTTTTCAGACGTTTTGATATTCTAATATATCGCAAAAGTGCAATGGAAATACTTTTTCTGCAATTATGACTACATGGTCACATGATCACTTCTCTCAGTCACTGTAACCATGACAACCATTGGCTGCTGGGACGACAGAACTAAGGCAGTTCTGATCACACTGTTGTAGTGATGATCCGTGTGATTCCTACACTAGAAACAGTGTTTAGTTTTATTAACAGATAATTAGTCTGTTCTTTAAAGTGTCAAGTGCAAGAACTGTGCAAAAAACACTACATACATTTATAATTTGTTAAGTGTTGAACATATTTACACTGACAATGTGGGGACCACATGTACAGACCCTTGTCACCTTAACCAGCTGGTTTGTTTAACATGTTTGTACCTTTAAAGAGTTCAGAGACTTTTACTGACCAGAGAATTAGCTAATTCATTCACTCTAACACTATCAGAGTGATGGTAGGTGACAGGAGTGAAATCTCATGGGATGATATTTCACGAAAGTTATGACAGTCCTGCGTAGAACAACCGTCAATGGAAACACGTTCAAAGTGTAAATATACTTTGTCAAAATTTTAGGAATATCGATATTGTTTTGCGAAAAACTGTGATGACTTACAGCAGGTTTATTTTTAACAAGTCAGATATGTTTGACAATGTTCAGTTATATTTAAGAACCTGTGTTGAATTGTATTATAGTCATTTATACAATAATAAATTCACGGTAAATACATTTGATTCTATGAACATTGACAGTGTTTCTGGTCATTCCATTCATCTTTATCTTTTGTCATATAATAATAAACTCAGACCTAGACTTGTCCTCGGTGGTCTGGATGTCACGATACTGGAATGTGACGGAACCCAAATGCAGACTCACAGACCCAAGATCAAATTTAAGAGGATTTATTAATGACAAAATCCCTAATAAACACAACACTTGTTCTCTCCAGGACCTCCGTCTGGGGATAATGGCCTCAAGTAAAACAGCCACTGGGACAAAAAGCAGGGTCAGACAGTCAATGATCAGAACCAGGTAATCAGAATAAACAGAATAATAATCCACAACACAGTTACCGTATGCCAGAAATAGGTCTGTCCAGAGGGCCAAGAGAGCATCAATTCCAAGGAGGGCAAGGCAGAGTCCAGGTCCAAAATCCAGGCCAAAGGTCATACACAAAACACATCCAAAACACAGACAGACAAGGGGCAAGCAAAAACCAAGTACCAGAAAACCAGAGTCCATACCAGAAAACCAGAGAAGAAAAAACTCTCGTAGGTTGCATGGGGATAGCAGACGTACTCGCACCGAGTGAAGACACATGAGGGAATATATACTAACCAGACAGGTGTTCCACATGAGGGAAAATTAACAAGGGGCGGAACAACACAGGTGACAGGAAGTAAAGTCAGAATGAGTGACAAGAACCCACATAACAAAATAAAAGCCCAGACACTCACAATGACAAACTATATAAGACTCACAAAAATAAAACATTTACAGGACACAGAGTACTGCGTTCATAACAGTACCCCTTTCTCAATGCCGGCCTCCGGACGGCCCTGGGGCCTCTGGGTGACGTCGATGGAAGTCTGTGATCAGATCAGGATCCAAGATAAACAAGGCCGGTACCCAGCTCCTCTCTTCAGGCCCATATCCTTCCCAGTCTACCAAGTACTGGAAACCCCGGCCGCGGGGTCTGGACTGAAGAAGTCTCTTGACCGAGTAGGCCGGATCACCATCAATCATCCGAGGCGGTGGAGGAGGGGTGGTTGGTGGAACCAGGGTGCTGTGCCGAACTGGTTTTAATTGATTTGTGTGAAATGTTGGGTGAATCCTCATAGATCTGGGTAGTCGAAGGCGCATAGCCACAGGATTGATAATTTTAGATATGGGGAATGGACCAACAAAACGCGGGGCTGACTTACAGCTTTTCACCCTCAGGGGCAAATGTCTGGTGGACAACCATACTCTCTGGCCCACCTTATATTCTGGGTTGGTACCTCGATGAAGATCTGCAGCTCTCTTCATACGTTCCCTGTTATGAAGCAGATTGGTTCTGGCCCAGGTCCAAATCCTCTTCTTCCTCCGAATCCAGGCTAATGCAGATGGCACAGACGTGTCTCTCTCTGTCTCAGGGAAAAGAGGGGTAGGGAAGCCAAAAACCACATGAAAAGGAGAAAACCCGGATGAAGAACAGGGTAAGGAGTTATGAGCATATTCGATCCACATAATATTTGAGACCCAGGTAGCAGGATTATTGGCAACCAGACATCTTAACATAGTTTCAAGTTCTTGATTAATCCGTTCAGTCTGACCATTACTCTGAGGGTGATATCCTGAAGACAAACTTACAGAAGCCCCAATAAGTTGGCAAAAAGCCTTCCAGAAGCAAGCAGTGAACTGGGGTCCACGATCAGATACAATGTCACAGGGGAGTCCAAAAATTCTAAATACCTGATTGAACATGGCAGCAGCAGTCTCCTTGGCAGAGGGAAGCTTGGCAAAGGTGATGAATCTGACCATTTTAGAAAACCGATCCACTACGGTAAGAATGGTGGTCTGACCCTTGGAAGAGGGGAGACCGGTTACAAAATCAATAGAAATGTGAGACCAGGGTCTTACGGGTACACTGAGAGGTTGAAGTAATCCTGCCGGTCTGGTTCTTGGGTCCTTGCATGTTGCACAGGTGGTGCAAGCTGCCACGTATTCTTGGATGTCCTTCCTCATGTGGGGCCACCAGAATCTCCTGGAAATTACTGCCATCGTGCGCTGAGTTCCAGGATGGTTGAAGAGTTTGGAGGCGTGACCCCATTGGATGACCTCCCCTCTCAAAGCCTGAGGAACAAACAAACATCCTGAAGGAGTTATGGAGGGGGTCACCTTGTCCTTGTTGGCCTCATTGACCTTCGTCTCCAGTCTCCATCTGAAGGCTCCGATGATATAGGTCGGGGGAAGGATGGACTCAGGATCCTCCTTCTGTGAAGAAGAAGGAAAGAGCATCTGGTTTGGTGTTCTTGGATCCAGGTCTGTAGGATAGGGTGAAGTTAAACCTTGTGAAGAAGAGACTCCATCTTGCTTGGCGAGCATTAAGCCTCTTAGCTGTCTTAAGGTATTCTAAATTTTTATGGTCAGTCCAAACAAGAAAAGGCTGTTCTGTCCCCTCTAACCAGTGCCTCCATTCTTCTAAGGCTATCTTAATTGCCAATAGCTCACGATTACCTACATCATAATTCTTCTCAGAACAAGATAGCTTCTTGGACAAAAACGCACAAGGGTGCATCTTACCGGTCTCAGGGGATCTCTGGGACAGAACAGCTCCAATGCCAGAGTCAGAGGCATCCACCTCAACAATGAATTGTAGTGTGGGATCAGGGAATTTAAGTACCGGAGCTGAGGTGAATAATTGTTTGAGTCTGTTGAAAGACTTCTCTGCCTCAGGACTCCATCTGAAGGGTGCCTTTTGTGAGGTCAGGGCGTGTAGGGGACTGGCCACTTTGCTGAATCCTCAGATGAACTTCCTGTAAAAGTTAGCAAAGCCAAGAAATCTTTGTACTTTTCTACGAGAGTTCGGTTGGGGCCACTCTTGGACAGCCTTGACCTTGTCTGGGTCCATGTGGATCTGTCCTGCAGAAATGGAAAACCCCAAGAACTGCACAGATGTCTGGTGAAATTCACACTTCTCAGCTTTGACAAACAGTTCATTTTCCAAAAGTGTGCTTAACACAGCTCGAACATGTTCAACATGGGTCTGTAGATCTGGGGAAAAAACTAGAATGTCGTCTAGATAGACGAAAACACAAACATTGAGGAACTCTCTCAACACATCATTAACTAGGGCCTGAAAAACAGCTGGTGCGTTAGTGAGACCAAAAGGCATCACCAGGTACTCATAGTGGCCAATGGGTGTGTTAAAAAATAAATAAAAAACAAAAATATTAATGCAAACCATTTTTGTTACTGAAAATAATGGACACCGTCTTGGTGAAAATGAACAATAATAGTGACTTCTACTCAGTAAAGGGTTAACGTTACCTTCAGTAAAAGTAAGAAAGAACGGCCTAAAAAAAACAAACAAATCTGACACTAGTTTTACTGTGTGACGTTTATATTTGAACATGTTTGAATTCATTTCCAACATTGAAATATATTTATAATAAAAAACATACAAACCATTTGTACTGGACCTACCAAGTTTTATTCACATTAAAATGTCTGTTGATAAATTCTGCTGGTGACACAGATTTGTATAATTATACTAGATTATACGTTGACAGTTTGGTTCTTAATCACATGGCTGAATCTACTTTATGGTGGTGTAGATAGAAAAATCATATATTTAATTCACGTTTAATCCAAACTTTAAGCTTTAATTAACCATAATCAAAGTGGTTTTTACTGCTTAAACCTAAAAACGTACAGGAATCGACATGTGAAATCCAGTCCTGGATGTTACATAAGCACCATCGCCCACCCAGGCCTACAAATAAAAACTACTTCTGTTTGGAAACATGAGGAACATTTGTTTTTCTAAAAATCACATTAGTAACAATAGTATGTTACAGAGAAAAGACAAGTATGTCATAAATATTCCAGGATGATCCCACCCCAAGGTGGACCAGGGTGTGTTCCGACAGATATACGGGGGGGGGGTCAATCCACTTTTTATATAAAGGTTGGATAAATTATGCATTTTTATTATTTGTTCCATTACAGCTGCACAATATATTGTTTGAGCATCAATATCACAATGTACGTGTGTAACAGTCACATGACCAGTCGATATATTAAATTATATTTATTTACCGTATTTTCCACACTATAAGGTTCACTGGATTATAAAAACTGTAAATTATGAGATAAAAACTGTAAATTATGAGATAAAAACTCTAAATGATCAGATAAAAACTGTAAATTATTACATAACAAGTCTAAATTCCCAGTCACTAAGCAAAAATTAAAGATTTTAAGTGTACCTTATAGTCCGTAAAATAAATAATATAAATAAAATATAAAAATACATACAATTTATTTGTATTAATTTTTTGAAATGTATTTCTCACTCGCTCGTCATCTGAACCCACTTTATCCTCACTAGGGTCACAGGGGTCACTGAGGGCCTAATCCAGCTACAATGGGTGAAGGCGGGGTCAGAGGTCACCCTGTATGAGGCTTCAGTTCATCTCAGGACTGAACATATATAGACAAACAATCACTGTCACATTCACACCTATGTGTGATTTAGATTAATCAGTTAACTAGTTAACTAGTTAACCTATCAGTGCATGTGTTTGGATGGTGGGAGGAGCCAGAGTACCTGGAGAAAACCCACGCAGACACGAGAACATGTAAACTCCACACAGAAAGGTCTGGTGTGGGAATAGAACCAACAACCTTCTGTCTGTGAGGCACCAGTGTTAACTACTGCACCACCAGTGTTAACCGCTGCACCACCAGTGTTAACCGCTGCACCCCCAGTGTTAACTACTGCACCACCAGTGTTAACCGCTGCACCACCAGTGTTAACTACTGCACCCCCAGTGTTAACTACTGCACCACCAGTGTTAACCGCTGCACCACCAGTGTTAACCGCTGCACCACCAGTGTTAACCGCTGCACCACCAGTGTTAACTACTGC
>CM035795.1:3078668-3113668 GCA_020466265.1 Siphamia tubifer
CCCAATGACTAAAAGGTTAGTGGTTCGTGTCCCGACTCTGTCTGTCCACATGTCCCAGTGTCCTTGGACATAGACACTGAACCATTAGTCTCCCAGTAGGACTGACCTTTGACCTTAGAAACTTACTGGTGTATGAGTGTGTGTGAATGGGTGAATGTGAGGCTAATGTAAAGAGCTTTGAACCATGAAGGTGGAACAGAACTATAGAAGTGAAGAACATTTATTATTATAAAATGAAATGAAAAAGTCGTTATATTTTGGACGTTTATTCCAAAATGCAGCTGAACTCTGTCTTCACCTGCACAGATGAACACCAACCACACCAACATTTTTGTCTATCTGCATGCAACACGTCCACCCCCACCCTAGGGCCCCACCCCTCTCTATGAGCACTCAGGGGATTACTGGCAGCCCACGAGGCTGAATTGGGAATGAGAGGAGCAGGTCCAGACCCGTTGGTAAGTCCCAGACTTAAGGGCAGTGACTCCATGGAAAATTAAACACACATAGTGTACACATGCACGTGAAAACACTGAACCCACTGACACATCAACGTCAAAGTCTTTATATAAGCTACGCACTCGCCAGCGGTGGAGGGAATTCTTCTGCAAACAAAGTGACAGCGATCTGTGCTATCTTGTTCTGAAGCTCATCATGTTACCAGAGGTGGTAAAAGTACTGACGTAGAAGTACACATACTTCTATGGAAAAAAATACTCTGGTAAAAGTACAAGTACTGACTCAAATTCTTTTACTGAAGTAAAAAAAAAAAATCTGTAAAATTGCATTTTTTTCCATTAATCAAACAATATTTATTTAACCAGGAAAAAAATCTGAACATTTTCAAAAACTATCAAAAAATAAAGTCTTTAAAAGTGACTTAGTGTGTAAAAAAAAAGTGTTTTATTGGGTCAGTGTTCTGAGTTTTGTGGATATGGACAGAATATGTAGGAAAAATGGGAAAATATATGTAAGGAGTATAAAGTACTTATATTTATATAAATGTAAAGAGTATAAAGTACATATATTTATATAAATGTAAAGAGTATAAAGTACAAATATTTATATAAATGTAAAGAGTATAAAGTACATATATTTATATAAATGTAAAGAGTATAAAGTACAAATATTTATATAAATGTAAAGAGTATAAAGTACATATATTTATATAAATGTAAAGAGTATAAAGTACAAATATTTATATAAATGTAAGGAGTATAAAGTACTTATATTTATATAAATGTAAAGAGTATAAAGTACATATATTTATATAAATGTAAAGAGTATAAAGTACAAATATTTATATAAATGTAAAGAGTATAAAGTACATATATTTATATAAACGTAAAGAGTATAAAGTACATATATTTATATAAATGTAAAGAGTATAAAGTACATATATTTATATAAATATAGAGTATAAAGTACATATATTTATATAAATGTAAAGAGTATAAAGTACAAATATTTATATAAATGTAAAGAGTAAAAAGTACAGAGATTTATATAAATATAAAGAGTATAAAATACATATATTTATATAAATGTAAAGAGTATAAAGTACAAATATTTATATAAATGTAAAGAGTATAAAGTACATATATTTATATAAATGTAAAGAGTATAAAGTACATATATTTATATAAATGTAAAGAGTATAAAGTACATATATTTATATAAATGTAAAGAGTATAAAGTACATATATTTATATAAATGTAAAGAGTATAAAGTACAAATATTTATGAAGAAATGTAGGCAGTAAAAGCAAAACGTTTCCATAAAAATAAATACTCAAATGAAGTACAGATACCTAAAAAAAATGGAGTACTTGTACTTCATTACTTCCCATCTCGTCATGTTACTCAGCGTTCTTTTGGAAAACACAGGAATTTTCTTATGGAGCCAAAAACACACAGAGCGTTTGTTTGGAAATGAGTCTCCAAAGGCAGATAAACAAAGTAAAATGAAACCTGATCATCACAGCTTTGATCTGCCCTCACTGGTCCTGGGTCAGAAACGATGCCAGGGTTTGACTTTAATGAAGCCTCGACATTAACGAACACTGTTTAATGTTGGCAAAAGTCAGTGTAGTTGGAATGTTAAAGTGCTTTTTTTTAAACAACAATACAGGATCATTACTCAACACAAACAAGTAGAACACTGGTTTTACTAACGGAGACAAACTCATTAATATTTTTTTGTAAAAGTCAGCGCCTCCACCTGTTTTACTTTCCCCGTAATGACCAAACAAAGAGGCTGAAAATGTCAAGAGGCTCATAAATCTGCTGTGGTGTTAATGGAACAGCCCCAGAGGGAAGTCAAACTCAAGTGGGCTTGTCCTTCTAACCCGTGTTCATTTCTCAGCAGCTGCTTCCTCCTCTGCCCCGGGACTTTTTATGGGACTCTTACAAACTGCTGACACCTCCTGAGGCCACGACCGGACCAGTTCCATACAGGTTTAGTTTTGAAACCGTGTCAAAAAGATATTAGGTAAAAATAGAAATGTGTCAGTAAAAAAATCTGCGCCAGCATGGGGGTGAAACACTTGCTGAAAACAATGTAATTCACATGACACACTACTAGGGTTAGGACCCAGAACCAGGTCTGAAAAAGAAACGGTTCCGAAATCAAACAGTTCCTATGGAGAGGCTAAGGATGGGTCTCATTTCACCCCTTACCTCTTCAAATGGAGCTATTAGGGGCAGGGCTTGAGAAGGAACCTCTATGAACTGGGACACCCCTTCAACACCCACCTTCGTCATCAGTTCACTCCACCAGTTGTTACATAAACAAAAACAACAGCTTTAACCAGAACTAAACTAACATCTGCGTCCAGTCAGAGAAGTGCTATGGATCCACCCATTATTACACCTTTACAGAACCTCTTTTATGGAGAAAATTATGACAATGTCAAACTAACATGAATGAATTTATCATAATTTACTAAGAAATTGGATAGGTGGGGTGTTACGTGTCTGCGGTGGGGGTGAATCCTGGGGTGCACGTTGGACATGCTCGCACTCGTGTGTGTGTGTGTGTGTGTGTGTGTGTGTGTCCTGTCAACTATGTGAGGTGACCGATCAGCTGAGAGGAGGGGGATGTCCTGTCCTTCGTCAGCCTGGGGAGCTGTTCTTCAGGATGTTTTCTTTTGTGTTTGTTGTTTTAGTTTGGGCTGTAGATGTGCAGTTTACAGTACTGTGATAACCTGGTTTATTTCTGTTAGTTGAACTTTTACCACTGATAATAGGTCCTAAAGATCTTTGATAGTGTTTTTAAGGAAGCATCTTAAACCACATCCACAGTAACGTCACAGAACAAGCATCAATATCCTGTTAAACTGTTTGTTTCTTTGTTTCTTTGACATTTTAAGCCAAAAAAAAAAACAGTCACGCAAAAATACTTTTCCTGATAACTACTTACTTTGCTAGTGGAGTAATGCAGTGGGTAATGCAATTACTTTTTGGGAAGTAACTAGTATTTGTAATTAATAAATTTTTCAAAGTAACCCCCCCCCCATCACTGGTGATGTCACATGTGCACCAGGCGTGTAGTGCAAATTATTAACAGGTTTTACTCACAAATGAATCATTACTTCACAGAAACAGTTGAAACACACATCAATAATAATCTGTTTATCATTCATTCATTCTATCTTTGGGAAAATTAACCAACAATTATCCATTAATGGTTATATTTTTATATTAAAGCTGTCATTCCATGGTTATTTCATTAATAAAACACATCACCTTACAGTCTTTAATTACAATAGCACCACCTGTTGGTTTCTGCCCCTGTCCGTCCTGTCCAGTCTTTGTTTCCTCCGCACATCACTGAGGTGTAGCACTGCACTCACTGACTTGTAATGGAGAGTTCTAATGGGGGATGTCTGCTCAGCTTTCGGGGAGGACCGATGATGGTCACACACATGCACTAAATACTATAGTATATGTCTGCAAGACTGGAATATGTACTGATCTGAAGCAATGTTGACTCCCCCTCTGTGGGGTTAAAAGATAAAAAAATAAAATAAATAAATAAATAAAAAAAAGCGAATGAATATAAAAATAAAATAAAATAAATTAAATTTAAAAAAATAAGAACAAAATGCAGACAAATTAGAAAAAGGAAAAATAGGAAGAAAAAAGAAAGGGAAAAGAAGAAGAAGGAAGGGAAGAAAAAAAGAAAACAAACAAACAAAAAAAAAACCTATTTGTTACCTACTTTCCTATCTGCTCATTTGTTTTTTGGGGGGTTTTTTTGTGTTCTGTTTTGTTTTTTGTATATATGTTTATGTTTAGTACTTCAGTTATTTATTATTGCTATTGTTATTATTGTTATTGTTATTATTTTTATTATTATTATCATCATTTTTGTACTATGCACTATATTGCCATAAAATGAATTTAGGTTGTTGGGGAAGTGAAGAAGGGGTAGAATTAAATAAACTTATGCTTCATCCTACTCCTTTTCGGACATGTCATTATTATTATTATTGTTGTATTGATTATTGTTGTATTGATTATTGTTGCACTTTGCACATGTTCGAAATAAATCATTCAAATCAAATCAAATATTACTGTGTTCTTCATTGTTATTGAATTCATGTGTGTTGGTTCTATTTAAAAAATGTTCCGATTGTTTTGTTTCCAGTTGTTTTTTCATGGTCGAAAAATGACTAGAGTTCGAACAACAGAGTTTACGATACTATCTCATACATGTCCATGAGGCGTCTCTGATTGGCTCAGAATGTGTGAAGGAACACTAACCCCTCCCCTCTCACTGTGTATGTATATGCCTTTACCCAACTAGCATCCAGCTAGGTTTCGTGCCGTCACTTGTTCTGAAAACGAGCAGGGAAAAAAAACAGTCTTTATTGCCACAGACACATGAACCAGTTTGATCCGCCATTTTTTCCAGTTTGTGCAGCAGCTACTGTGGCGCCGTCTTCTCTTGTAGATGCTAATGCTAATGCTATTTCAGATTTTCTGCCGGGGATGGGTTTAACCCCAGGTGGGTGGGGCTGAAGTCCATGTGATGTCAGTTGGACCGTCTTTTTCTGGGTCCCTGGTTCCTGTTGTTGTTTAGTGTGAATGCAGTATGCAGCCAGTGGAGGTGATGAACCACTGTTAAAGGAGCATGTGTTGGTAAGTCTGGGTGAGCCATCACCATGGTAACGCTGGGTGAGCCATCACCATGGTAACGCTGGGTTAGCCATCACCATGGTAACGCTGGGTGAGCCATCACCATGGTAACGCTGGGTGAGCCATCACCATGGTAACGCTTGGTGAGCCATCACCATGGTAACGCTGGGTGAGCCGTCACCATGGTAACGCTGGGTGAGCCGTCACCATTGTAACGCTGGGTGAGCCGTCCACCATGGTAACGCTGGGTGAGCCGTCACCATGGTAACGCTGGGTGAGCCGTCACCATGGTAACGCTGAGTGAGCCGTCACCATGGTAACGCTGGGTGAGCCGTCACCATGGTAACGCTGGGTGAGCCGTCACCATGGTAACGCTGGGTGAGCCGTCACCATGGTAACGCTGGGTGAGCCATCACCATGGTAACGCTGGGGTGAGCCGTCACCATGGTAACGCTGGGTGAGCCGTCACCATGGTAACGCTGGGTGAGCCGTCACCATGGTAACGCTGGGTGAGCCGTCACCATGGTAACGCTGGGTTAGCCGTCACCATGGTAACGCTGGGTGAGCCGTCACCATGGTAACGCTGGGTGAGCCATCAGATTCCAAAAGGACAAAAGTGGAAAAGTGGTTTCAGGGGACTGACACCTTTAAGAAAGTAATATATGGCCATAAATAATTTTTAAAAACGTGTTTTTCCTCAAACATTTATTCCAAGAAGACAGAAATAATAAGAATGAAAACCTGCCCCTCCCTACCCCTACTGAAAACATCCAAAAGTGCTCCTCCCACTGTCAACAAATTATTATGTCACAAAGGAAGACATAGTTTAATTAACTTAGTTTAACAACAGAAACATTTATCATTACTTACTGGTTAATGACTGTTTGTTAACACACCAGTTTACAGTTTAGAGCTGTTTACATTTGGACCGAGAACTGAGGTGCGCTTCATTTCCTTATGCTGGTGTACTGGCAGGGCGGGTAAACAGTTTAAACCATAGATATTGTAACGACCCCACAATGTTATTACTGTTAGTTTGGTGTAATTGTGACCGACAGAAACTGTTTATCCTGCAATAAAAGGTAGGTGAGACCAACTGTTTCCTGGATCCAGTAACGATACAATATATAAACTCAGGATAAATGGAGGGTATGAAATCATCTGGTTGGAGAAGTGGGGGTGTCACAACACCCCCATCCCCCACACGTGAGACACCCATGTATATACGTATTAAAAAAAGAAGTATAACAAAAGTATATTTGGAACAGTTATAGGAACCGGTAGGAACTGGAACCTTTTAAGGAGAACTGTTATGGTCCTGGAATTCAAATGGGTACCAACCCTACACACCAGATACAAGAGAACAATAGAAGAAGGAGTGTGCATGAACCCACATCCTTTTTCTACTGGTGTGGATGTGAACACACGTTTACTGATGGATGTGGAAACAGCACCGTATCCGGGACACGTTTTCCAAAGATATCGTTTTGGGGTACCAATGACACCAGGCCAATTATGGCAAAAGGCCAATCTGTTAAGAAGGTACGTTTCATTTCACAAACATTTGTTCCCGTGCAGATGGAGTCTGAGCCAACCGGCCGATCGCATCCCACTGATAGACCAGAGAGAGAGAGAGAGAGAGAGAGAGAGAGAGAGAGAGAGAGAGAGAGAGAGAGGGAGGGAGGGAGAGAGAGAGAGAGAGAGAGAGAGGGAGAGAGAGGGAGGGAGGGAGAGAGAGAGAGAGAGAGAGGGAGAGAGGGAGAGAGAGGAGACAGAGAGAGAGAGAGAGAGAGAGAGAGACACAGAGAAAGAGAGAGAGAGAGAGAGAGAGAGAGAGAGAGAGAGAGAGAGAGAGGGAGGGAGGGAGAGAGAGAGAGAGAGGGAGAGAGGGAGAGAGAGGAGACAGAGAGAGAGAGAGAGAGAGAGAGAGACACAGAGAAAGAGAGAGAGAGAGAGAGAGAGAGAGAGAGGGAGGGAGGGAGAGAGAGACAGAGAGAGAGATAGAGCAAGAGAGAGAGGGAGAGAGAGACAGAGAGAAAGAGAGAGGGAGAGAGAGAGACAGGGGGAGAGAGAGAGACAGAGGGGGGGTGATAGTTAGATAGATATTTTCAGCATCTCCTGCAGCACAACATATTTAAAGGGGAAAATAAAAGCATGAAATAAAGTTATGTCTGTGATTAAAAAAAGTTAAACATGTACAACATAAAAAAGGTTTAAAAATATTTATAAAGTGATTGCACACCATCCCAGAACATGTGTATTTAAAGTGTTTTAGTGCCTGTTAGAGTTGACTGTGGTGATGGCTCTGGGGAAGAAGCTGTTTTCAATGAGCGTGATGATGATGATGATGAAGATGATGTTGATGATGATGATGATGAAGATGGTTTCATGCAAGATTTTCAAGGTCCGGCAGGTGTTGGTTTAATACAATACATGTGCCGGTTTATACGAGCGCATGAGTAACCCCCCCCCCCAAATTGTTGTTGGACTTCATCAGAGTGAACTCAGTTTTGACATAATTGCTTCTTCAATCGTAACCATGTGTTGAGTTTCCTCTTCTTTTATCTGTGAAGAATTAACCCTTTATTAACTAATGTTACATATGACGCCATCTTGGATTATCTATCTATCTATCTATCTATCTATCTATCTATCTATCTATCTATCTATCTATCTATCTATCTATCTATCTATCTATCTATCTATCTATCTATCTATCTATCTATCTATCTATCTATCTATCTATCTATCTATCTATCTATATGAGTGTGACACTCCAGGTCTAAAGGGTTTTTTTATGTCGCACTGCCTCAATCATTTTCCCTTTTTGGTGACGTTTGTAGAAGTTAACAGAAAAGGCAGGGGGGGGGCGGCTGCTCGTCCAGATACTATTTGGAGTTGTGTCTCATTATAACATGTATGACATTTTCAATTATACGTCCACTGATGTTAGTCCATAAGTGGTGATTAGAAGTGCAGAGGTAAAGCAGTGGACTTTAATAACACACCCTGGTGTCCTGCTGCTGCTGCACAAACACACAGCTGCTGTCAAAGCCATTGTTAGTGCAGGTGCTGAAACCAACACAAACACACCTTCCTACTGACAACACTGTCTTCTGATTTACTACAATAATAATAGTCTTCAACAGTAACAAAAATATATTACTATATTACTGCCTGAAACTGAACATAGAAAATATATAGAAATATATTATATATACAGAAAAACATATTGTGTCAATATATTATAATATAGTTAAAATACATAAGGAACTGAGGCTTTCCATATATTGACATATATGACAATGTATGTACTATATAATTATATAATTATTTATATTTATTCAACTCCTCTCTCAGCTGGTGTAACCCCTTTTCCAGTTTTTTCAAGGATGTGAGGAGCAGTGTTTCAAACCTTTTTAATCTTTTTTTTTTTTTGGACAGTTTGAGTGGTTTTGGCTTCATTCACACACGTGTTCAGTTGTAGTCGTTATTTTAGTGTCGTACAATAGAAACAGGTGTTTGAAACCTGATCTGGAAACGCTCCCATTTCAGGTAAAAAGAAAAAAAAAGAAAACAGCGTTGACTGTATCTGATGTTTGTTGAAGACGATAAAGTTGTTATGTAATATAGACACACACACTGTGTGTGTGTGTGTGTTTGTGTAATTATATGTTGGGTTTTTGAGGGAATTATTGGTTAAGTGAAAAAGTACATGAAACGATGAATGTATTTACTGGAAGTGGAAACAAAAGTGAAAGGAACAAAAGTGTAACTGAATGGTAAATGTTCTGCATTTATATAATTCTGTTCCACCTTCATGGTTCAAAGCTGTTTACATTAGCCTCTCATTCACCCATTCACACACACACTCATACACCAGTAGGTTTCTAAGGTCTAAGGTCAGTCCTACTGGGGGCCTAAGTCAGGGTTCAGTGTCTTGCCCAAGGACACTTCGACATGTGGACAGCCAGAGCCGGGACGCGAACCGCCAACCTCTCGGTCATTGGGCGACCCACTCTACCAACTGAACCACAGCCGCCCAAGACCTGGAAAAGACCTGGGGCGCCATTGTATGTGTGTGTGTGTGTGTGTGTGTGTGTGTGTGTGTGTGTGTGTGGGGGGGGGTTTATATCAAATAAATTGGGCCGACCATTTAATTATTGTCAGTGATGTGCGTCACCTGATGTAAACGGGCGCCCACGGTCACCTGCGGTCATCCACAGTTCATTGAAAATTTGAGATACACATTAAAATAACCTGGTAAATCATTGTAATTTAAATATTAGCTTCAATTTTCTATAATTAATACATACACTTTATTAAGTGAATTTGTGTGAAAATTCACCGTGGTCAGGATCCTACTGACGGAGCAAGAGAGAAAATGAAGTTGTGAGAGTGTAAGAATCTGTGTGATTTAAAGTTGAACTACTCGTCATCTGAACCCGCTTTATCCTCACTGGGGTTACAGGGGTCACTAGGGTCACAGGGGTCACTAGGGTCACTGGGGTCTAATCCAGCTCCAGCAGGTGAAGGCGGGGTCAGAGGTCACCCTGTATGAGTCTCCAGTTCATCTCAGGACTGAACATATATAAACAAACAATCACTGTCACATTCACACCTATGGGTGATTTAGATTAACTAGTTAACCAGTTAACCTATCAGTGCATGTGTTTGGATGGTGGGAGGAGCCAGAGTACCTGGAGAAAACCCACGCAGACATGAGGAGAACATGTAAACTCCACACAGAAAGGTCTGGTGTGGGAATAGAACCAACAACCTTCTGTCTGTGAGGCACCAGTGTTAACCACTGCACCACCAGTGTTAACCATTGTACCACCAGTGTTAACCATTGTACCACCAGTGTTAACCACTGCAGCACCAGTGTTAACTACTGCACCACCAGTGTTAACCACTGCACCACCAGTGTTAACTACTGCACCACCAGTGTTAACTACTGCACCACCAGTGTTAACCACTGCAGCACCAGTGTTAACCACTGCACCACCAGTGTTAACCACTGCACCACCAGTGTTAACTACTGCACCAGCAGTGTTAACTACTGCACCACCAGTGTTAACCACTGAACCACCAGTGTTAACTACTGCACCACCAGTGTTAACCACTGCAGCACCAGTGTTAACCACTGCACCACCAGTGTTAACCACTGCACCACCAGTGTTAACTACTGCACCAGCAGTGTTAACTACTGCACCACTAGTGTTAACCACTGCACCACCAGTGTTAACCACTGCACCACCAGTGTTAACTACTGCACCAGCAGTGTTAACTACTGCACCACCAGTGTTAACTACTGCACCACTAGTGTTAACCACTGCACCACCAGTGTTAACCACTGCACCACCGTGCTGCCCTAAAGTTGAAATAGTTTAAAATTATTTAACCATTAATTGGTGCCATTACATGTATTGATTAGTCTCGCTCTAACGACATCGTCCTAAAGATTATGCTGATTGGTTGTAGTACCGCACGCCCTGGAAAAAACACTTATGTTTTGTTTTGTTTTTTACTGTACATGGAGTTTGATGTAAAGCATTTTGTGCTACACTCTAAAAAAATTGACTGGACTTAATTAATATGAGCAAAATAAATTCTATTAAACTCTACATGAAAAAAGACTGTGCAGTTTGGTTTATTATTATGTTGATTTAATGACATTTTAATTATCAATTGGATCATTTTTGTGTGAATAATATCAACTGGAAATCACAGAGTGGAAATTAATTCTATTTTATCAGTAAAGTCAACAACGTATACATCAGTATATCCAGATATTTAGGAATATCGATTAATTCTACCTTATTCAGTCTAAATTGTATTTTTTGCAGATATTTAGTGTATCTGTTTTGCAGATATTTAGTGTATCTGAGTATGTTCTAGATAATTAGTAAATATTGGACAGTTTTCCCCCTAAAATGTATTTGGATTTAGATGTGTTTAGATGTAAATCTCAAGTAAATCCAAAAGATATTTTCATTATTTTAGATTTAATCATGTTTATTTTTTTAATCAAATTGAAATAGTTAAAATCTAATCAATTATGTTCATTGTCACTTTATTGCCATCATTTATTTAACTAGACAATGGAGTGTATATGTACCATGTATGAAAAGTGCCAGACAATTAATGATTGATTGATTGATTGATTGATTGATTGATTGATTGATTGATTGATTGATTGATTGATTGATTGATTGATTAAGTTTAAATGCAATAATAACAAAGGTCTTATTATAACCTGATAAACAGCTCAATATTAATGATCTTTTTCTGTTATATCATGTTTCGGGTCTGTGATCAATACACTTCATTAATTCTGTATTTTTAATCATATTTCCGTCTGTTTCTTAGCTTTGCTCTTGGACTTCTACCTGTAAATCTCTCACACTGTTTGACTTTTGGTTTGTAGGAAGTCATCCGCTGCTTCTTTCACAGACATTCTGGAAACACCACTTTGGTATTTTAGCCATTTCCATCTCAGTTATTTTTAGAAAGACTAATGCCAATATGTGGATGAAAGGGTGGAGCTGGGGAAGAGTAAGGGGTGAAATCATGGGTGTATTATTAGAACTGGATTCCAGACTCCAAAATGGCCGCCATTCTTTTGGAGTTGTTCATCACATTTACAGACGCAGCTTCTACATCAGAACCGTCCACTGTAACCCAGAGCTGGTCAAAGGAGAAGTACTGATTCAACTCTACTACTTAAATAAAAGTTTTTTTAAAAAGTACAACTTCTCAGATGTAATAAACTACAAAAGTAAAAAGGAAAACTGAACACAATAATATTTATTAACCCGGAAATATTTGAAAGTTTAAAAAAATCTCTCAAATAAAGCCTTTAAAAGTGAGTTTGTCATGTGACGAGATCTCGTGAGATGTAATTTGGTGAGATTTCTCGTCGCGTTAAAATTCTGTCTGGCCAGATTTGTTATCCAGCAGCAGACACGATGATGTCGGAAAATACTGATTTGCTGGGGAACACCCCCCCCCCCTCTGTTTTTTGACATTGGGTTTCTTATGGTCCTCTGATTTTGCTGTGTCCAGGCCCCGCCCACACACTGGCCATGGTGGGGTTTCTGGGAGACCCTCTGACTCGCATGTGCATTAGACCCCTGTGTTTCCAGATGGGTCAGTGGGTTGCCCACATAACAGCTGACCCCTGGCGTCTGTTATACATGGGTGGGTCCCTGCCCTGGTGTGCCGGGGGAGAAGGCGCAGCGAGTCCAGGAAGTGGCGAAGTCCAGGCAGAGGGTTCTGTAAAGGCCGGAGCTGGAAGTGGTGCACCGCAGAGGAAATGCACCTGTGTGTGTGTGTGTAGGGGGGGGGGGGGGGGGGGTATTTCCTCATTCAGACCTCAACTTTCACAGTCAAGCACCAGATTTGATTTTTAAAAAAAGTATAAAATATGTAATTTTATTTATTTTATTTGAACTTTTATAACATTTTATTTTTCATTAAGAAGTTCATTAAAAGTTAACGCTTACAGAGTTAATAAATCCATGTGTAACTAGGTTAAATAAAAGTCTGTTGTCCATTCATATCATTTGTAATTTAAATGTTCTTCACTTCTATAGTTCTGTTCCACCTTCATGGTTCAAAGCTCTTTCCATTAGCCTCACATTCACCCATTCACACACACTCATACACCAGTAGGTTCTAAGGTTCTGTCAGTCAGGGTTCAGTGTCTTTGTCCAAGGACATGTGGACGCAAACCACCAACCTCTTAGTCATTGGGCGACCCACTCTACCAACTGACCCACAGCCGCCCAATTCAGTTTTCTTAAAATCTCGTCTCGTGTCTCGTCTCGTGAGCTGAGTGTCTCGTCACACCCCTCCCGTCAGCGTAAGAACTGACATCTGTAGGTTTAGGGGTCGCTTGGTTTGCTCCGTTCACCATGTTCTTATCTTCGGAATTTGCACAGTTCAGGGGCAGTTTCTACGTCACTACGTTGGTAATATGTAGACAATATGAGTATGAAAAGTGGACAGTAACCCCACACTTTTGAGGACATCATCCTGGTACTTGCAGTACACTGAACTTTGCCCCCCGTCCCCAAAGACAGGGTTGAAAGGACGGTTAGCATGGATATTGGAACACAGCATTATTAGTGTTGCTGTGTGTGTTCTCAGATGTTCTCCATGGTTCTAGTGTATATGACAGGTCTTCCTTCTCCACCTGTCCCGTCTCCATCCTCGCCCCTCCCACTTCACACCTGCAGTTTAAACCCAGATGGTTATCTCCGTCTGACTCAGTAGACCGTATCTCTTCTTTTCTCCCTCTTCCTTCTCATCTTTTTGTTCACCTCTGGCAGTTCTTTGAAGTTCCAGGGTTTGACTTATCACTCCAAGTGAATGCTGTAAGTGATAGGGGAAAAAAAACAGATGTAGGAAGGAGGAAAACATCAGAATAGCATCAAACCAAAGACCACACACATGTACGTTCACTAGACTGTATTTAAACCAACTTATTACATTTAACTAGTATTCAGAGAATGCTTAATCTCGCCCCTATTTTATGCTAATCTCAAGTTTCTATGACAACCTGTTCTTGAATTATTCATTCATTCATTATCTGAACCCGCTTTATCCTCACTAGGGTCACAGGGGTCACTGGGGGCCTAATCCAGCTACAATGGGCGAAGGCGGGGTACACCCTGTATGAGACGCCAGTTCATCTCAGGGCTGAACATATATAGACAAACAATCACTCTCACATTCATACCTATGGACAATTTTAGATTAACCAATTAACCTATCAGTGCATGTGTTTGTGAAGGAACTGTATGGGCAAATGTGGTTGGAGGTAGAGGGAGTGTGTGGTAGGCAGGCAGAGTCTCGGTCAGGAGACAGATGGATGGATGGAGAGAGGACACAGAGCAGGTTTCGATGCAATGCCAGAGGCCTTTATTTGTTGCCTTCAAACAAGGTATAATGCATTCATGGTGATACAGGTTATTGTGTGTGCTGCATAAAGAACATAAAAAGAACAAAGGATATAACATTAGTGGAGTGTCAAATAAACCAGAATCATAAACAATTAAATAAACAATAAGTTCTGCTAAATCATGAGTATCATCAATTAACTCAACTGGAATGTACTAGTAGATAGAAAGCCAGTTCTCAATATCACAAGACTAATACATGCAAAGTAAATTCAAACAAACAATTCACCACATGGCATGGCCAAACAAAGGAAACAAAACATGGACATCAAATGGCAAAATGGTCTTCATAGTTAATCAGAACAAAAAACATTTAAACAGATAAATCAAAGAGCATGAAAAGAAACTAAGAACTCACGTTAACTTGAAGACGCACACTCAAATTGGCCATCATGTGGAGATGCAGCAAAAGAAAGCACATGGGTGCAGAGCTCAAATTTATAGCTTTGCGCCCCTGCTTCAGAGCCACAGGGTTTCCCAGCAGGTAAACTGGGTGTGGTCAGGGAGCAGGTTCAGCCCTGCCCACCAAGGTGAAAGGTGAACACTACCTCACCTCTGCCACAAGAGGGAGCCATGCCTGGGGAATGTGTTGGTCAGGGAGTCTTTTCATAGCCGCCCCGGAATTGAGATCAATTCCTCCCTGAAAAAGACTCATTTGTCGTCGTCTGTCAACTCGGGAAGGACAATCAGACGTGACACTGGCCTGGTGTAGGTTTGTTTACCTACTTGCACTTCAGCAGAGCGGACTCGGCCATCTCGACCACTAATGACTGCAGTGACCTGACCAACTGGCCAAGAGGCCCGAGGTAGCTGGGGATCAAGGACCAGAACAATCTTCCCCTCTCCCAGGTTCGGGACGTCCTTCTGCCATTTTCCCCTTGCTTGCAGGTTAGGCAGATAGTCACGAATGAAGCGCGTCCAGAAATGATCCACTAACATTTGGCTGTGGCGCCACTTCCTGCGCCCAAGGAGGTTACTGTTGGCAAACATGGCTTGTGGCAAAGAAGCGTCCCGCCGCCCCATCAGGAGCAGATTAGGCGTGATGGGATCAGGGTCGGCAGCATCAGCAGAGAGGTATCCCAGAGGCTTTGAGTTTAAGATGCCCTCCACCTCAATCAAGACCGTCTGAAGGACAGCTTCGGAGACCACTTGGCTGCCCAGGACAACTCTGAGAGCATTCTTGACAGATCGAATTTCGCGTTCCCAAGCTCCCCCAAAGTGTGGCGCCCCTGGAGGATTGAATCGGAAGGAGATCTGCTGGGTGGTCAGATGCTCCTGAAGTCTTGGCTCCATAGCCTGGAAGGACTCTTGGAGCTCCCGATCACCACCGCGGAAGTTAGTCCCCCTATCCGCCAGGATCTCAAAAGGCTTCCCCCGCCGCGAGATGAAGCGTCGGAGAGACAGCAGGAAGGCATCTACATCTAAACTCTCTAAGAGGTCCAGGTGTAGACAGCGGGTGGTTAAACACTTAAAGATGATACCCCAACGCTTCTCTGAACGGCGGCCATGACGGATGATGAAGGGTCCGAAGCAATCTACTCCGGTGGACCAGAATGGCGGCTTGAATAGACGCAGTCGTGCTGGGGGCAGATCAGCCATCTTAGGAATATCAGGAGAGGACTTCCACTTCCGACACTCTAAACATCCATGCTGATGTTTGCGGATAGCTGGTCTTCCTCCTATGACCCAGTATCTACGTCTCAATTCTCCAAATACTCGCTCCGGGCCAGGATGTAGTAAAGACTCATCATAATGCTTGATGAGGAGCCGAGTAGATGGATGGGCGGGGTCAAGGATAATGGGGTGGATAGTGTCCGGGTCTAGATCTTGAGATCGGCGCAATCTCCCGCCTACTCTTAGCAGTCCCATCTCTGGATCGAGTTCAGGCGAAAGTGGGAGGAGTCGGCTGTGTCTTGGGCAATCTCTCCCATTCTGGAGAGCTTCCACTTCATCAGGAAAACATGACCTTTGGGCCTGCTGCAGGATCAGAGCTTCAACAGACGCATTGGTGAGGACATCGGCTGATTTGCAGAGAGTCTGCTCAGTCGAGGTGATGAGATCAGACCAAGTTTGGAACTGAGAGGCATCAGGCAAGGAGTTAGGGGAAGTGGTAACACTCAAACACTGAGCAGATTTCTTAAGTTCTACATCAGTGAGTGGCGATGGACTGCAAGCATCAGGAGAAACAGGCCAACATTCCTCAGTCTCCAGGAGGAATGTGGGTCCCCGGGTCCAGCAGTTTGGTCGGGCCAGGTCACAGAGTTTCTTGCCTCTGGTCAAGGCATCGGCTGGATTGTTCCGGCTGTCCACATACCTCCATGTGTCTGGATGTGTGAGGTCTTGAATCTCTGCGATCCGAGTGCCGACAAAAACTTTATAGTGACAGGACTCAGACTTCAGCCAGGTAAGAACAGTCGTTGAGTCACTCCACAAAATGGTGCGGTTGAAGGAAAGAGTGAGCTCGGATTGTAAGGTGGTGGCCAATTGGGCACCCATCAAGGCAGCACTCAACTCCAGCCGAGGCATGGACAACTGTTTCTTTGGCGACACTCTCGAGCGGGCCATGACAAAGGCCACATGAATGTGGTCATGACCATCTTGGACCCGAAGGTAAGCCACAGTACCATAAGCCCGCTCCGAGGCATTGCAGAAGACATGGAGCTCTCTGTCCACACTTAATTGGTCAGCACAAGGAGGGACATAACAACGAGGCAGACTGAGGCTGGGGAGGTCAGTGAGTTCTTCTTCCCACTTCAACCATTGATCGGCCAGCTCTGACGGAATGATGGGGTCATCCCAGCCCTGCTTTGTCTTCCATAAATCCTGGACAAGAACTTTGGCCCTGGTGGTGTAGGGGAGAAGATAGCCTAAAGGGTCATATTGGCTTGCCAGGGTGCGGTAGATAAGGCGGAGGGTTGGTACCTTGATGGGTGTCACTCGATGTTTATAGCCCAACTTGTCCGGGAGACAACTCCAACGCAGGCCCAAGGTGGATTCTTGGTGGTCCACCCCAGCTTGGGAGAGCCACAGGTCTGCACTTACAGCTCTGGCCTCCGGGGGGAGATGTTCGACCACTCGGGGGTCATTACTTGCCCACTGGCGGATTTCAAATCCCCCTCGGAAGAGGGTAGTGCAGAGTTTGTCCAGCAGAGTCTTCGCTTCAACAGATGAAGAGAAACTCTGCAGGCAGTTGTCCACATAGAAAGACCTGAGGACAGAATCCTGCACTTCCTGGTCACTGGTGGGGTGCTCCTTTGCATGACGTTGTAGTGCATAGATGGTGCAACAGGGGCTACAGGTCGTGCCAAAGGGTAACACCTGCCACTCATAGGTCCGCGGGTCAATGGCTGGAGTCAGTCCTCGCCAGATAAATCTGAGTAGGGGTTTATCAGTGGGAAGCAGGTGAACCTGGTGAAACATGGATTTTATGTCCCCACTGATGGCTACAGTGTGCTCACGGAACCTAAGAAGCACACTGAGAAGTGAAGGGCCCAGAGTCGGACCAGGGAGGAGCCAATGATTCAGGTTAAGACCATTCATCTGGAAAGAGCAATTAAAGACAAGCTGATGCTTTCCACTAGGTTGCTTGATAATGTGATGAGTAGGTAGGAGGCTTCTAGGCTTACTCTGGATTTGAACATCCGATCCTTCAAATCCATAGCGATTGGGGGGACGTCTCTCACGTACAGGTCTGGAGGACATGCCCGCTGAACTGGAGGACTTGACTGAAGGAGCACACTCCTCTGGTTCGCTTCTCTCCGATGGCTCCATACGTCTGCTTGCTGTGGTAGCACTCGCTCTGGTACTCCGGCTCGAAGGACCATTGAAGGAACTGTATGGGCAAATGTGGTTGGAGGTAGAGGGAGTGTGTGGTAGGCAGGCAGAGTCTCGGTCAGGAGACAGATGGATGGATGGAGAGAGGACACAGAGCAGGTTTCGATGCAATGCCAGAGGCCTTTATTTGTTGCCTTCAAACAAGGTATAATGCATTCATGGTGATACAGGTTATTGTGTGTGCTGCATAAAGAACATAAAAAGAACAAAGGATATAACATTAGTGGAGTGTCAAATAAACCAGAATCATAAACAATTAAATAAACAATAAGTTCTGCTAAATCATGAGTATCATCAATTAACTCAACTGGAATGTACTAGTAGATAGAAAGCCAGTTCTCAATATCACAAGACTAATACATGCAAAGTAAATTCAAACAAACAATTCACCACATGGCATGGCCAAACAAAGGAAACAAAACATGGACATCAAATGGCAAAATGGTCTTCATAGTTAATCAGAACAAAAAACATTTAAACAGATAAATCAAAGAGCATGAAAAGAAACTAAGAACTCACGTTAACTTGAAGACGCACACTCAAATTGGCCATCATGTGGAGATGCAGCAAAAGAAAGCACATGGGTGCAGAGCTCAAATTTCTAGCTTTGCGCCCCTGCTTCAGAGCCACAGGGTTTCCCAGCAGGTAAACTGGGTGTGGTCAGGGAGCAGGTTCAGCCCTGCCCACCAAGGTGAAAGGTGAACACTACCTCACCTCTGCCACAAGAGGGAGCCATGCCTGGGGAATGTGTTGGTCAGGGAGTCTTTTCAGTTTGGATGGTGGGAGGAAACCGGAGTGCCCGGCGAAAACCCACGCGGACACGGGGAGAACATGCAAACTCCACACAGAAAGGTCTGGTACGGGATTCGAACCAGGGTCCTTCTTGCTGTGAGGCATGAGTAACCACTGCACCACCGTGCTAACCACTGCACCACCGTGCTAACCACTGCACCACCGTGCTAACCACTGCACCACCGTGCTAACCACTGCACCACCGTGCTAACCATTGCACCACCGTGCTAACCACTGCACCACCGTGCTAACCACTGCACCACCGTGCCGCCAATGTTCTTGAATTAATTCAATTCAATTTTATTTATAAAGCAATAAAGTCGTCTCACAAGTCTTTACAGAAACACAATCAATTACAGAGTTTTATGAACAGTCCCAACCAGAGCCACTATTGTGATTTTGACCTTTGACCTTTTGCAATATTGATAATTTTGTTTTGTATATATGTGTCAGTGTGTGTAATATTATGATAATATATCCAGTATTGATTAAGTTCTAGTGTGATATGTCTATGTTTGACACAAACAGTGTTACACAGAGAGAGAGACAATGTCTGAAGGTCCACATGACCAAGTGTCCTCAGACAAAAACACTGAACCCTTAGTCTCCCAGTAGGACTGACAAAACCTACTGGTGTATGAGTGTGTGTGAATGGGTGAATGTGAAGCTAATGTAAAGAGCTTTGAACTATAGAAGTGAAGAACATTTACCATTCGCATGTCACCTTTGACCTCTAGAGATCTCATAAACTACTGGTCGTAGAATTGTATAAATCTTTATTCCACATCGTTTGGTAATTTTGACCTTTTAGTTAATTGTGACTTTGACCTTTGACCTTTACTCAAATGGATCATTGCATCTGAGCATAGCATAGCTATATGTATATACCAATGGTGATATCTCAAATATTCATTGAGCTATAGCACACACACACACACACACACACACAAAGTGATCACAATAATCTCACTTAACCAAAGTTGGGCGAGATAAAAAAAAATTACACACTAAAAAAAACTATGGGTTTGACCTTTCAAGCTTGCTCAAGGTCAAAGGTCATGATGCCATTTTGGAGTCTATATGTAGTTTCCTCTCTGTCAACAATAGTACCTGAGTACCACCACTCTGTTTAGGGTCATGACCTTTTAAAATAATGTGACCTTGGTTTTTGACCATTCAAGGTCAAAGGTCATGGCATCATTTTGAAGCCTATGCCAGGTTTCCTTTCTGCTGTTAATAGTAATGAAGTCTCTATCTTCACTTATTTTTCCTTATTCACCCGGGAACGTTCCAAAGACAGGGCTACATTTGTTTTGACACACAACACTTTCCCAATGGCAATGGCGCCTCACTGCTGCGTGGCTGAAATGTCCATCCTCAAAAAGGAAAAAATCCTACCGTGGACAGACCTTCCATCATTTCCCCAAAGATAAGGAACTTCACTGTGAATAGATCAAAAACATAAAAGGATCCTGTTTCATATTTAACTGTAGGATAAGGACAATTATGTCCACTGAAATGCATTAGCTAACACATTCAGATTAGCTTACCAGACTAGCATCAATGATAAATAGTGCCAATAACCATCTAATCAACATAATGTCACCATGAAATAAGAAAATATAAATATGTAATTACAGAACACACATGTGTGTAAGTTATTGCAATTATTGTTAAAACATGTGTGTTCCAATTGTATTGTCTAAACTGAATGGAAATAAAAAGAATGTTAAAAAAAAAAGAACATGCGCAGTTGCTGACCTCTGACCCCTGATGCGTCTCTGCTGGTCTATGACTTGGATTAGCTTTATTTTGAAAAACAAACGTGTGAATATAACTTAATAAAATAAATCCTGCTGTTCAGAGCGTATCCATGCTAGCACCACCTTTGCCTTTAAAGTTTGTTTTGGTCTCTTTATACACAAACACAAAAACTGAGGTTTTAAAAATCTTCATGTTTGCAGGAGTTTTTCTAAAGATGTTTTTTCAGAGGAAAAAACTCTGTTCATGTACGAACAAAAGACAAACAAACGCAAATGTCTGTTTTCAAAAATACTCAGGTTAGTGTAAACATGATTAAACACATGTGTGGTTACCATGGAAACTGCAGACAAACCCACATGGGACTGTTTTAATGGGGTCTATCAGAGTCCTGCACAGGTTCGGGTACCCGTGGGTGAACCGCAGAAAATGTTGTGCTGTGTCGGATACGGGTTCGGTTCGGGTCGGACGTGGGTGATCGCGGGTCTAATTTGCGGTTCATAGGCTAAAAACTGTTCTTTAGTTTGGACTTGTATAACTGTGTCCTGTCGGCTTCCTTCTTAATGCGTTTTTCAAGCGCGCGTGTGTGTGTGTGTGTGTGTGTGTGTGTGTGTGTGTGTGTGTGAGCTCACAGATGAAAATAGTTTTTGAGTTTATTATTTGTCTGCTCCTGTTTAATAACATTTTTATTTGGCTCTGCCTTGGCTATGTCACTGTTCACTATATTCGTGGTAATACATTTTGTATTTAAACTGACATTTTCTTCCGGGTTCGGGTTGGATATCGGGTTCATTTATAGCGGGTCGGTTTGGGTGTGGATTTTTAATTTTTTTTTTCGTCGGAAAACAGGTCGGATACGGGTGTGAACATGACGGGTACGGGCGGTGGCGGTTTGTCAAAATCAGAACTGTGCAGGACTCTGGGGTCTATTCCTCACACATTTACTGAAAATGTCATGGAAATTAGTTCAGTAAAGATATATATATATATATATATATATATATATATATATATATATATATATATATATATAAAAATAAATACTTTATTCATCCCCTCAGGGAAATTCAGTTGTCACATAGCTCACGCCACATAATATCCATACAATAGATGAATAAATAAATAAATAACTACTTAAAAAGGTTATGGATAAAAGTGAGCTAAAGTGCTAAAAAAAAAAAGCAGCTTAAAACAGCGTAAAATGGCTTAAAACTTAGAACAGAAGAACATGGTGAGGGATCGGTGGCAGTTGTTAACAATAGTGGGTCAGGGTCAGTGGTTGGGGCTGGTGCCAGAGCCTGGTCAGTGACCCCTACCCATGTCTGTGCTGGTAAAAAGCCTGATGGTCGTAGGGACAAAGGACCTCCTGTAGTTTTGAAACACACAAAAAGCAAAAACAAGCCCCCCCCCCCCTTTTTTTTTTTTCATTAGTATTTTTGTTGTTGTTGGGGGGGGGGGGTATAAATATCAAGGATAATCACAAGGTCAATGATTTATTTGATCCAGTATAATATGAGAAGAACATGTAAGTTGTAAACCCACCAAACCAGATGACGACAGCTCCATTAAAAGCTCATTGTGTGATTGATGCTGATGGGCTCTGTCTAAGCGCTGGAGCAGCTGAGGGACCGTCAGACCTTTTCCTTCCCACTGTCCCCATCATGTCCACTGGGGTCCACACATTAAACCTCTATTTTCAGGCTGTGTCTCCTCTGGGTGCACATCCTACATGGACTTTGTTGTTTTTTCAAACCCCAGAGTCAGATTTTCTCTTCTGTTTATTATCCAGGGACATGGAGGGGGGGGGGTGATTAGTCCCTCTGAGTCTGCAGAGAGAGAGAGAGAGAGAGAGAGAGAGAGAGAGACGCTGAGCAGGAAGGAAATAGAGGGGCGGGACCGTTAGAAGGATCCAGAAATGTAATTGGTACCTTTCCTTTTTTAGAAAACATGTCCAACTTCACTGAGGTCCAGTAAATGAGTCAGTGCGCAGCGTGTTTTATAAGCACACTCAGACACTCACACATTGTTTATCATACTTTCCCTTTGTACTTTTCACTTTGAAGAGGGTTCGAGTTTCTCCGCTGACTTTGATCCACCATGTTTTTAAGCTATGATGTTAGCTACTGGTTATGTGTCTGACAGAAGAGCACACCCACCATCTGCTGGTAACTAAGTCTGTTTCTGACAATTAGCCTTTTTTTCACTTTTGTAGGGATTACACTCATTGTACTTCAAAGTGTTACATTTTTATTTAGTCCTCAAGTTTGTTTTTTGGCTTCGTTTTTACAAGTGTATGTGTAGTGTTGTTTTCAGTTTTATTCTTAGTTGATTAGTGGTGTTTAGCCTTGACTTGTAAAAGCTAACGTCAAATAAATGGGATTCACAAAACCAGGGCATGTGATAAGTCAAGCCCCCAAGCCCCCAAGCCCCCAAGCCCCCCCCCCCCCCTTTTGATAAATGTACCCTTGACCTTTGACCTTTTATGATAGTGTTAATTTCATTATATGTATATATGCGTCAGTGTGTGTAATATTATGATAATATATCCAGTATTGATTAAGTTATAGCGTGATATGTCTATGTTTGACACAAACAAACAGTTAACAGTTAATTTGGCCACATGTCACCTTTGACCTCCAGAGATCTCAAAAACTATTGGTCATAGGCGATAACACCAAGTATGAGAATTGTAGAAACCTTCATTCTGCATCATTTGGTACCAATCTGAAAGTTCTGAGACCTTTTAGCTAATTGTGACCTTGACCTTTGACCTTTACTCAAATGGATCATTTCTTCTAATGTGCATATAGCATGATATGTCTCTGCAGACACACACACACACACACATGGTTATTACAATAATCTCACCAACCAATGTTGGGCAAGATTAATAAAAATGTGTAATGTGTAAAAAAAAAAAGTGTCACATCACAATCTCACAATCTAGTTTCAAATGACAGTGTCTTATTGTTGCTATGATCAGATACTTTGACTGGAAATGAGATAAATGTTTTATTTTTATGTTTTTTTTTGTAGTGTATGAATGTAATGTGTGTGAGAATATGACGCTCCACAGCCTAAATGTCACAATAGATCAGAATTCAGACAGAAAACCACAGGAAGACACTTTAACAACATAAAATAACATGCCAGTGTCTGAAGCAATAAAATATTCTCTGACAATTTATGACCATTTCCTGTGCAGAGGACATTGAAAATAAAAGACATAAGTGAAAACAGGCCCAGGGATTATTTTTCTGATTTCCTTTCTGCCTGTTTGTGAGTTGCATGGGGATAAACAAATACCACTATTATCTAAATTACACTTTTTCATGGACATAAAATGTTTGAGTGGACATTAGAGTTGTATAAAAGCTGTCCCACCGTGTCCTGCCCTTTACACACAGACCTTCTGGCCTGGGTGAAGGCGTGGGCGTGGGTTCCCCCCCAAACCCCCTCGGTGAGTTTGGCTGAACTCAGGCTGTGACCCCCACCAGTGGGAGTAAACTCCAGTTCAATCACAGCCCATTACTCATCCCACCGCCTCCCACGTCCACTCAAACACTCACATGGTGAAGGAAGGGCAAGGCCGCTGAGTCCGCTTCAGGGAGGCGGGACTAAAGTCACAAATCACACACAGCGGCGTTAAACTGACACAGCGGACAGGAAGATAGAGCATCACACACTCACACACAAATACTTGTCTCCGTGTCTCATGTAATCAAGGAAATCATAAATGCATATCAACTAAAACAAATAAATAAATAAAAATAAATAAAATAAATAAATAAGAATTTATGAATAAATGAAAAATATAATTTAAATAAAATAAAATAAATGATTTTATAATATTTTTTTTATAAATTATTATTATTATTATTGTTGTTGTTGTTGTTGTTGTTGCTGTTATTGCTGTTGTTATTATTATTTATATAATAATGTTATATATTATTCTATAAATAAAATATAATATATATTATTATTTATATAATTATAATAATGTAAAAAAATTACGTTATTATTATTTATACAATTATTATTATTATTAGTATTATTAGTAGTAGTAGTATTATTATAAAAGTATTATTTATTTTATGTATTTATTTAATTTTTATTATTGTTTTTAAATAATACATTAAAAATGAAAAAAATAAATTATAAAACAAATAATTTTAAAAAATACATTGAAAGAAATACATAAAAAGGTAAACACATCTTCAAATCTTTGAAAAATATTTGTACCTGTTTCTGTCATGCTTTATGGGGACTTGTGTTTATAGGGGACATCTTTTACATACATTTATATACTTGTGGGGACCTGAAGGTTAGTCCCCATAGTGTCAGAGGTCCCCATGGTGTGACTGTGTAAAAATATCAATGTCCCCATAAAGATAGAAATGCAAACACACACACACACACACACACACACGGTAACCTGACTCTTGTAATTGGATAAATGGGAGGTTTGGGACACGTTCAGTGTTCCTCGTGTTCACTCTGTTTTCCATTAGTCAGCTGTGTTCTGAAAGGTCATGACCCCTGCTTTCCAGGTATCTGTACTTTACCTGCCCAGGCATTTTTCTGGAAACTTCTGCTTTCCCCATATTTTAACTAAGTTTGTCAAAATGAACATGAATGAAGGTGGAGCTGGAGATGGAACACAGAGCACATGACTGATGATTGACAGGCAGAGATGGGAAGTACCTTTGTTTTAGCTATCTGTACTTAACTTGAGTATTTATTTACTTTTACTTTCTACATTTATATAAATATTTGTACTTTATACTCTTTACATTTATAGAAATATCTGATCATATCTTATGAAAATTAAATGATGAATAACTGTATTTACACCAATTACTGACGTATTGATAGGATTAGTGTATCAATAGTATTAAACAGCTTAGATCAGCAGATGGTTTAGGTTAAAGGTTAACCCATAAACACACTTATTTTTTCTTTGTATTTAATTTTTCCTCAATGAATTATCACCATTTTAATAATTGATTATCCTCTGCATTTTGCATTGCATGTATTTTCCTGATGATGTAGATGTTCAAAAGTCAGATTAAAGTCGATGGTTATTATTATGAAAAACAGAAAACTAAAAGAAAAAGTGACTTTTTCAGTCAAATCCCAGTGTTTCATTCACTGTCATTGATCCGATTCCATGAGTTTCACTGTTGAATGAATGTTGTAGAAGATGAAGGTGTTTCCATGGTAACTACGGAGCCTCTGAACATCCAAATATGGTCATATTTGATGACCATGAACAATGAATGCATTTTACATCAATTATTTCCATGTATTGATAGGATTAGTGCATCAGCAAGTGATAAACAGTTGACCTCAGCAGCAGTGACGGATCTAAACGGCTATTTTTAGACAAGACTAAGTGAAGTCGGGGTGGGCAAGACCCGCGGTAATTGCATTTCCAAAAATAAAACAGAATTATTTTTTTTTAATAAACACAAATAATTAAATATATATAGTTTATTTCCATTGACATTCACTCATAAAAACTATATTAAGGATATTGATCAACATTTCAGTTTGATGAAGCCACAAAAATCGGTCTAGAATTCTATTTCTGAGCTTTTGATTGGGTGGGCACAGCTGTCAATCAAGGTGGGCCCCGCCCACCCAGGCCTGCCCACAGATCCGCCCCCTGCTCAGTATATGTTTGGGTCTTTATGGGTTAAAAACTGACATGCTCAAAGTCTGGCACGGGGACCAAACACAGCTCATATCAGAATTCTTATGCCCTGAAGCTTCAGTTTAATAATATATTATTTATGTCCTGCTCAGGACAACAAAATAAATAAACTAGATCACTGCGAGAGCGCAGACCTCAGTGAAGCAGCACTAGTCTGTCAAGGTTTGGATCTGGATGTGTTCTGTGAGCGCTCATGATTTATTTTATGGATCATTAACAATCCATTAGAGAGTTTAAAAAAAGTCAAAGAAATCCTGGCTCCTGTTTTTCACATATGTCCATTTCAATATTCGACCACGTATGACGTCACTCTGACGTTATGTGACGTCGCACAACGACCAAATGTCACATGTTAGATCTAATGTTAAATATGAAGCACAAGATATTGTCTGATTTAACTAAATATGTCAATAACCTGCTTTAAGGTTAAAGGTCATACATTTACCAAATATACCATTGGTGCCACGTCATGTGACGTCTTTACGTGACGTCACGTGACGTCTTTACGTGACGTCACGTGACGTCTTTACGTGACGTCACGTGACGTCTTTACGTGACGTCACGTGACGTCTTTACGTGACGTCGTACGACGTCTTTACGTGACGTCATGGAGCCTATGGGTGTTATCTCATCTGAGGTCAGAAGGTCAGACGAAGTGAATGAAAAAAACAGCTGATACTATCTGGTCTGGATTCTGAGATATCACCACTGATGTGTTTGAACTGTTGACCTTCACTGTGACCTTGACCTTTGACCTTTATAGCTCAATAAGTAATGGTTTCTTTCTTGACATATTATCAATCATCTCGGAAAGTTTTATCAAAATCCATCGATAACTTTTTGAGTTTTCTTGCTGATAAACAAACAAACAAAAGCCTCCTTGGCGGAGGTAAAAATAATAAAAGTTTACAAATGCAGTTCCTCCTTTGACCTGATGGTGGCAGCACCACTCTAACTCTATTTGACTTTGCCATGAATCCTTCTCACTAATGGCGACTGTAAATTACAAAAGAGTCAAACTGACAGTGAGGGCCTTCACTTCCAAGACAGAAGGTAACTACTATAGTTTTTATCTGAAAATCAAGGTGCTTATGTTTGTCTTATTTGTCCAGACACTGATGACTTTTTTAGCAAATTTAATATAAAGAGACAGGAGCAGATAAAACATGCTAACATTCAACAAGCTAACCGGAAGTGAACTGATCATGTTAACATAAAACAAGCTAACAGGTAGTGAGCGCGAGCCAAAAATCCGTTACCATGGCAACCTATGACGTTATGTGTTTGTACGTGTAACACAAAATATTAACGTTTTCTTGTAAAAGGCAAGATCAAGAGTCATATGTTTTAATCTTAAACGTGAACAAACTTTGCATTCGTGAGTAAAATATGAGCAATGATTCCTCATATAACTCATGTTTAACATGAACATGGGGTTCAGATTTTTATCAACTCCAGACCCTCCACAGTTTTGTTCTATGTTACTGATTCCAGAGGAAAAAGACAGAAAGAACAATTTAAAAAAACAAAACAAAACTTGTTCACACCTGAGTGCCTTTAGCTTTGGCTCCATTGTCATTTTAAACTATTATATTATAACAATGAAGATTAAATTGTTATAGAACAGATCATTTATATGTGATTTTTACTGTTTAAAAATGTCAGAAGGGACTACTGGCCCCTGTAATCTGCACATGATCAAATCTAGCACACTAAAAAAAATAAAGAGTTTGGGCTGCCCTGGGTTAAAGACAGGACAAGATGTAACGAGCCCAAAACACCAAGGCTGTGATTAAGAAAATGAGTGTAACCTGTGTTGTCAGAGATTAAACTGAAATAAAAGATGTAAAGAGGATATGACAAGATGTAACAGAAGCACATCTGCAGGGTTTAATTTGAAGGTTTACAGGTTATTTTGATCATAAAATGAATAAAATATGTGAAATCTGAGCTCTTGTTCTGCAAAAGTGACATAAAAGATGCAAAAACATGACAACAATTATTAAAGAATTATTGTTTTCTGCTTGATTTTTGTAACCATGTCAGATATTTGAATGTATTTTTATTCAGTTGTTTCCTTTAGTGTTGGTTTATTTGTATTTCTTTTTTGTTTTTGTTTTTAGTCATAGGCAACAGCTTTTTTATATTTTCAATCTATTCAATCTATTTTATTCTTATATTTAGGTTTTATTTATTTTGTACAGCACTTTTTTGTAGAGTTCTATGTCTTTTAATCTATTATTGCATTTGACGGTGTTATTTAGATTTTAGTTATTTACAGCACTTTGATCCATTGTGGTTATTTTAAAATGCTTTACAAATAAAATTAGACTTAACCGAATGAAAATGAAACTGTAAGGCATAAAAAATACCATTACTGTTTCATGTTACTCACAAAACAAGTGAAAATCATGTAAAAATAAATAGATAAATTATATATATTATATATTATATCTAAAGCTTATTTTGAAAATGAATGCAAAAAATGCATGACATTGGCTCGACGTCATATGACGTCTTTACGTGACGTCATGGAGCCTACCTTCACTGTGACCTTGACCTTTGACCTTTACAGCTCAAAAAGTAACGTTTTTTTTTCACACATTATCAATCATCTCTGAAAGTTTCATAAAAACCCATCCATAACTTTTTGAATTAACTTGCTGAAAAACAAACAAACACGAGGTAGAACATAAACTCTTTTGCGGAGGTAATTAACATGTTTATTCAACACCTTCAACAGTTTCAACAAAATCAACTTGAAACAAATCAACTCTAAACAACTGTTCTATTTAACTACGCTAACATTTTTAATCAGGTTAATCGTGATGATCGATTAATCAGCATTAATTAAAATTTCTGTCTGATTCCAAAGGTCAAAGGTTATTTACTTGTCATTTCTTGGTACAGGTACAAAAGAAATCACTTACAACAAACTAACATAGATTACCGTACATTCGGATTTTAAAAAATACAAAAGAATAAAGTACATAAAAAGTTAAAATAAATTAAAATAGTTGTGCTGAACAGTCAGTTCAGTATTTCATAATTCACTGCTTATTTTGTTCTTAAAATACATTTAAAAAAGTGTAGAATGTTCTACAAGATGATCCTGTCATGAGGACAGAAATAGACAAACACATGAATGATGTAACATGACCAAAGTACTATAAAGGATTAAAACGACTTAAGAGATGCAACAAGATGGAAACCACATCCAAAACATTAACAAGCCATAACTAGACTTTACAAGAAGTAAAGGAATTCACGTAGAAAACTCACAAATTTCCCTTTTTTTATGCTCAAACATCTGTGACTAAAATGTTCAGTAACATCTTTACCCACTAATCCTAATCATATCCTTTAAAACATCAAGTAAAGAGCAGTTTCTCAGCCTTTTAGAGTGATGCTGTAAATTTTAATTAGATGTTTAAACCAGGGGTTGTCAAACTTTTTTGGCCCAGGTCCCCCTTGGAGGGGTGACATTTTTCCATGTCCCCCCTCATCCTCGCGATACTGAAAATGATAAAAAACCACTTCAACAATGATTATTATGAAACAATGATAACCTTTTTTAATAGTGCTTTTGTGCAAACCAGCCACATTTTCAGGTATTATAATATAAATGAACACTTCAGAAACAACAATTTTAAATAATTTTAAAATAATAAACGGAACAAAAGACACACAAAACCATGTGTGTGTGACAGACAGACAGACAGACAGACAGACAGACAGACAGACAGACAGACAGACAGACAGACAGACAGACAGACAGACAGAGACTTAATGAGAGGGATGATCTTGTCAAACTCAATATAACTATCAATGTACTTTCTCTTTTTAGGGTTAGGGCGTTTGTTTTTGTCATTGTCATTTTCATTGTCATTTCTTTTACCACTTCTTCAGGAACTTGGCGGACACAAAAATCGATCCATGTTCGCTGCAGGGTGGCTAAAAATAGCCTGTGACTCGCTCCGTCTCAATTTAGTCAAACAAGCGTCAAACAGCGCTGTTACTTCCGCCCGCTCGCTACAAAATAAAACTTCCACATTTCAAAATAAAACAGCAAAAAAACAAAAAAAAAAAAAAACAAAACCGTGAATAATTTCGCGTGCCCCCTGGATATGCGCCACGTCCCCCTAGGGTTCCGCGGACCCCAGTTTTTTAGGATCATTTCTTCATTTGAATCAATACATATATAATAGATGTAAGTTTCTTAGAAAAGGATGGATGTAGATTTGAATGATATTAGATACACTGAAAAAATGGCACGATTTTACTTGGTTTTATGGTTTTATTTCATTTACTGTATTAGTTTTTACATCCTGTCTTCTAACATCTTAAGATCTTTTCCATTGACTGACTTTTTTTTTTAGAAAGTATCTTCTTCAGACATTAAATGTGTTAAAAAGGTTAGTTAAAAATGATGTGACTCATATATCATGTATACATGATGTATGAGTCACAGTTCAGTCTAGGCTGCCCTAGGAGTTAGAATGCTGGGGGAAGTACAGACACTGAGTTCTTTCTTCTCTTTCTCTCTCTCACACCTGTTTCTGTCATTTTTATAACATATCTTTCATACCAAGTCTGTTCATGACTAGTCACCTGGTGTCCCCTTTCCCCCCCCTCCCCCCCCTGGGGGGAGTGGTGGTTTTCCTGACAGTGTCTGCACGGGAGCCATGGACGACAGGAACTGCAGTTTCTCACCTGTGCCAACCTGTGACCCCGGACCACCGCCCCTGCCTGTCTGGACCAGCCCCCCTTCCTGCATTTATACATGGACGTTCATCTATAGTCTGTCCGTCCATGGGAGTGGATCTGTCCTTCAATGTGGTTCTCCTCAAGATTTCTTCTTTTTCCCACTGGGTTTGGAAGTTTTTTCTGCTGAGAAGGAGGGTCTAAGGACAGGGGGGGGGTCTAAGGACAGGGGGAGGGTCTAAGGAAAGGGGAGGGTCTAAGGACAGGGGATGCCTGGAACTTTTCATGTATTTCTGTAGTTGATTGTGTTTTTGTAAAGCCCTGTGAGACGACTTTGTTGACGGCTTTATAAATAAAATTGAATTGAATTGAATTAAATCTGACATACTTTAACCCTTTGTTGGTCACACTACAAAAATCACAAAAAAAATATTTCTGCTTTTTCCACCTCAGAGGAACCATTATAACATAAACATAGATTTGTTTTTTTTTTACTGACCCTAAATTTAACTATTAAAACTCAAATAACTTCACCAATCTTACCAACATAATGTGTGACTTGGTTCAAATAAGACATTGTTATGTTATTTTTAGTCCATTACCCCCTGACATAGCGTATTTATCTCATCATTTTGACTTTTTTTCATAATTTTGACTTTTTATCAGACAATTTTGACTCTTCGTTATTTTGACTTTTTATTTAATGATTTTGACTTTTTTCTCCACAATTTAGACTTAACAGACAATTTTGACACTTCATAATTTTGACTTTTTATCTCATCATTTTGCCTTTTTTTTTTTTTTTACAATTTTGACTTTTTATGTCATAATTTTTACTTTTTTTCATAAGTTTTACTTTTTACCTCATGATTTTGACTTTTTTTCTCCACAATTTTGACTTTTTATGAGACAATTTTGACTCTTTTCATAATTTTTACTTTTTATCTGATGATTTAACCACTGACATCACTGAAAAAAGTTTGAGAACCACTGCCCTAAAAGTTAATCAAATTAATAAAAAAATTTAACTTGCCTAAAATTTTGTGTCGAAAAAGAAAAAGATCATAGCAGAGGTGTTGTCACATTTATGATCTTCTTCCTTGGTGGTACACTAGCATGACCTAGCCTGAATATATCATTGACTGCCCAAGAAGTTTGGTGTCAAAGGACTTAAATTTAGATTAGATGTTAGCGTTCAAAGTTACCTCTACCAAACGGTTGAGCTGACCAACAAAGATAAATCAGAAAACAAATGGGGAGGCACAGTGGTGCAGTGCTTAACACTGGTGCCTCACAGACAGAAGGTCCCCGGTTCTATTCCCATTGTGGAGTTTACGTGTCTGCGTGGGTTTTCTCCAGGTACTGTGGCTCCTCCCACCATCCAAACACATGCACTGATAGGTTAACTGGTTAACTGGTTAATCTAAATCACCCATAGGTGTGAATGTGACAGTGATTGTCTATATATGTTCAGTCCTGAGATGAACTGGAGACTCATACAGGGTGACCTCTGACCCCGCCTTCACCCATTGTACCTGGATTAGGCCCCCAGTGGGTTCAGATGACGAGACGAGAAGACAAATTACTTTTGTGCTGGTTCGTTCATGTTTTTAATTCCATGTCAAAGCATTCAGACCCTCCCAGATCACCTTCTTCGAAAACATTTTTTTTTAAATCATATAGATTCCTCTTATGGACTTATGAAATAAGTTTTAGACCCATATCCATAATAGTATTGAAGTAAAGGATTTCCAAAATTTGGATTTTTTTTGTTTTTGTTTTTTTTTGTTTTGTTTTTTTTTGTTTTTTGTTTTTTTTATTATTTTGCCAAAGTTGTGTTTGGTTCAACTTGGAGCGTCCACTGCTGCTCTGTCATGTGACCTACAGGTGACATTTTTGGTCTCCATGGATCATTTTTCCTCCAGAATCACAGTCTATCCTCAGATTAAAAATATCTACTTTGGTTGATCCACAATATGGCTCCAAATTTGGCCAAAAAGACAAAAAAATGCAAAAATGGTGTTAATAGATACATAGATAGATATCAGTGATGTGCGGGTCGATGTGTAAGCGACACACAACCAACATTTTTTTAACTAACCCGCCCGCAACTCAGACCACATGAAATATATTTGAAAAAGACAAACCCGAACCACTTTTTGGACCCACATTTTTTAAAAGTAGTCAATGGACTTTATGAACATCACATGACCTTTGACCTTACTCACATACCTGAACATCACATGACCTTTGACCTTACTCACATACCTGAACATCACATGACCTTTGACCTTACTCACATACCTGAACATCACATGACCTTTGACCTTACTCACATACCTGAACATCACATGACCTTTGACCTTACTCACATACCTGCATTTATTTCTGTGTTTAAATTCCATGTCATTGTTTGTAAGTTAATATGTTTATAAATATGTTTGTTCTTCATCATTTAAAAGTTATCAACACTAACGCAGCATCTAAACCAGGGGTCGACAACCTGTAACACCCAAAGACACATTTGAACTTGGTTTCCATGGAAACAAAAACACTGGGAGCCGCTCATCATGTTTAAAAATCTCAGCCCATGTGTCCCAAACCTTTATTTTTTGGATCTTTCCGCAGCTTCCACTCTCCCACCTTTATTTTCCCTCCATACTGTAGGATACTGACCACTGTGTACGACACCTTCACCAACATTCACTTAATAAAGTTTATTTACAGGTTATTTTAATGTTCATCTCAAACAACAAATGACCCAATATCATTAAAAATATTTTTCAATGACCCACAACTGCAGGTGACCACGGGAACCATGGAAACGAAAACACTGGGAGCTCCTCATCATGTTTAAAAATCTCAGCCAATGTGTCCAAAACCTTATGTTTTTGTTTGGATGTTTATTTATTTCCTCTCTCTCTCCATACTGTAGGATACTGACCACTGTGTACGACACCTTCACCAACATTCACTTAATAAAGTTTATTTACAGGTTATTTTAATGTTTAACTGCTGTGCTTGTGTTCAGACGGTCCTGGGACCACCTGTGTCGTCCATGACCCTCCACCCTCTGACTCAGTGGCTTCTGGGATGTTCAGGGTTATGACAGCAGCGCCAGGCTCCGCTCTGAGGGACATTAGGTCAGTGTGCCCCCACCCCACCACACCCCAGTCCTCCTTCCTCTCCCCACAGGCTCTGAATTCCCCAGTGCCCCCCCCCCCCCCCCGTCCGTCGCTCTGTTTATGACCCGCCACCCTTTGAAGAAGCCTGTGAGTGTTAGCGTATGAGCGACATGTGCGCTAGCTGAGCGTTAGCCTTGAGCTACACACACTGAATACATAAATGTTTCATCACGGCCAGAGACGGTAAAAAGTACTCACATTAAGTAGAAGTACAGCTACCTGTGTGGAAAAAAATACTCTGACAAAAGTAGAAGTATTTACTGAAGTAAAAGTTAGGAAGTACAACTTCTCAACTGTAATAAAGTAAAAAATAAAAGTGCATTTTTATTTTTGCCATGACTGAAATAATACTTATTTAACCAGGAAAAATTATAGATGTTTCAAAAGTATTGAAAAATAAAGCCTTTAAAAGTGAGGTACTGCGTAGATAATGTGTTTGATCAGGTCATTGTACTGTGTCTTAGTGGGTATAGGCAGGAAATGGAAGAAAAATGACCAAAAAAATCTGAATTGAGATAAAATCATCATCATGAGATTTAAAAAAAATATATATAATTATGAAATAAAAATTCTAAACTGAGAAGAAGAGTCAAAATTCCTAGATAAAAAGTAAAAATTCTAAAATAAAAATTCTAAATTCTGAGATAAAAATTAAAAATTATGAGTCACGAAATCTATAATTTTGAGAAAATGGGTAAAAATTCTGTGATTAAAGTCACAAACATGAGATAAAAGTCATAAATATGAAATATAAAGTCACAGTTTCTCTCCTCCACTGATTTTCCCTCTAGTGACTGTTACATCTGTTTAGTTTGAAAAAGTAATGAGTCTATTCTGAGAGTATAAAGTACATATATTTATATAAATGTAAAGAGTATAAAGTACATATATTTATATAAA
>CM035795.1:3121168-3126629 GCA_020466265.1 Siphamia tubifer
AATTGTGACTTTTTTGTCATAATTGTGTCTTTTTTCTCAAAATTGTGTCTTTTTTTCTCACAATTGTGACTTCTCATAATTGTGACTTTTTCTCACAATTGTGACTTTTTTTCCTCAAAATTGTGACTTTTTTGTCACAATTGTGACTTTTTTCTCATAATTGTGACTTCTCATAATTGTGACTTTTTTCTCACAATTGTGACTTTTTTCTCATAATTGTCTCTTCTTTTCTCACAATTGTGACTTTTTTCTCATAATTGTGTCTTTTTTTCTCACAATTGTGACTTTTTTCTCATAATTGTGTCTTTTTTTCTCACAATTGTGACTTTTTTCTCATAATTGTGTCTTTTTTTCTCACAATTGTGACTTTTTTCTCATAATTGTGACTTTTTTCTCATAATTGTGACTTCTCATAATTGTGACTTTTTTCTCACAATTGTGACTTTTTTCTCATAATTGTCTCTTCTTTTCTCACAATTGTGACTTTTTTCTCATAATTGTGTCTTTTTTTCTCAAAATTTTGACTTTTTTGTAATAATTGTGTCTTTTTTCTCATAATTGTGTCTTTTTTTCTCACAATTGTGACTTTTTTCTCACAATTGTGACTTTTTTCTCACAATTGTGACTTTTTTCTCATAATTGTTACTTTTTTCTCATAATTGTTACTTTTTTCTTCACAATTGTGACTTTTTTCTCATAATTGTGACTTTTTTTCTCATAATTGTGTCTTTTTTTCTCAAAATTGTGACTTTTTTGTCATAATTGTGTCATTTTTCTCATAATTGTGTCCTTTTTGCTCACAATTGTGACTTTTTTCCCATAATTGTGACTTTTTTTCTCAAAATTGTGACTTCTCATAATTGTGACTTTTTTGTCACAATTGTGACTTTTTTCTCATAATTGTCTCTTCTTTTCTCACAATTGTGACTTTTTTCTCATAATTGTGTCTTTTTTTCTCACAATTGTGACTTTTTTCTCATAATTGTGTCTTTTTTTCTCACAATTGTGACTTTTTTCTCATAATTGTGTCTTTTTTTCTCACAATTGTGACTTTTTTCTCATAATTGTGACTTCTCATAATTGTGACTTTTTTCTCACAATTGTGACTTTTTTCCCATAATTGTGACTTTTTTCTCATAATTGTGACTTCTCATAATTGTGACTTTTTTCTCACAATTGTGACTTTTTTCTCATAATTGTCTCTTCTTTTCTCACAATTGTGACTTTTTTCTCATAATTGTGTCTTTTTTTCTCACAATTGTGACTTTTTTCTCATAATTGTGTCTTTTTTTCTCACAATTGTGACTTTTTTCCCATAATTGTGACTTTTTTCTCATAATTGTGACTTCTCATAATTGTGACTGTTTTCTCACAAATGTGACTTTTTTTCCTCATAATTGTTTCTTCTTTTCTCACAATTGTGACTTTTTTCTCATAATTGTGACTTTTTTCCCATAATTGTGTCTTTTTTCTCACTATTGTGACTTTTTTCTCATAATTGTGTCTTTTTTTCTCACAATTGTGACTTTTTTCCCATAATTGTGACTTTTTTCACACAATTGTGACTTTTTTCTCATAATTGTGACTTTTTTCTCACAATTGTGACTTTTTTCCTCAAAATTGTGACTTTTTTGTCATAATTGTGTCTTTTTTCTCATAATTGTTTCTTCTTTTCTCACAATTGTGACTTTTTTCTCATAATTGTGTCTTTTTTTCTCACAATTGTGACTTTTTTCCCATAATTGTGACTTTTTTCTCATAATTGTGACTTCTCATAATTGTGACTTTTTTCTCACAATTGTGACTTTTTTCTCATAATTGTCTCTTCTTTTCTCACAATTGTGACTTTTTTCTCATAATTGTGACTTCTCATAATTGTGACTTTTTTCTTACAATTGTGACTTTTTTCTCATAATTGTGACGTCTCATAATTGTGACTTTTTTCCTCATAATTGTGACTTTTTTCTCATAATTGTGTCTTTTTTTCTCATAATTGTGACTTTTTTCTCATAATTGTGTCTTTTTTTCTCAAAATTGTGACTTTTTTGTCATAATTGTGTCTTTTTTCTCAAAATTGTGTCTTTTTTTCTCACAATTGTGACTTCTCATAATTGTGACTTTTTCTCACAATTGTGACTTTTTTTCCTCAAAATTGTGACTTTTTTGTCATAATTGTGTCTTTTTTCTCATAATTGTGTCTTTTTTTCTCACAATTGTGACTTTTTTCTCATAATTGTGTCTTTTTTTCTCACAATTGTGACTTTTTTTCCCATAATTGTGTCTTTTTTCTCATAATTGTGTCTTTTTTTCTCACAATTGTGACTTTTTTCCCATAATTGTGACTTTTTTCTCATAATTGTGACTTCTCATAATTGTGACTTTTTTTCCTCACAATTATGACTTTTTTCTCATAATTGTTTCTTCTTTTCTCACAATTGTGTCTTTTTTCTCATAATTGTGTCTTTTTTTCTCATAATTGTGTCTTTTTTCTCATAATTGTGTCTTTTTTCTCACAATTGTGACTTTTTTCCCATAATTGTGACTTTTTTCTCATAATTGTGACTTCTCACAATTATGACTTTTTTCTCATAATTGTTTCTTCTTTTCTCACAATTGTGACTTTTTTCTCATAATTGTGTCTTTTTTTCTCACAATTGTGACTTTTTTCTCATAATTGTGTCTTTTTTTCTCACAATTGTGACTTTTTTCCCATAATTGTGACTTTTTTCTCATAATTGTGACTTCTCACAATTATGACTTTTTTCTCATAATTGTTTCTTCTTTTCTCACAATTGTGACTTTTTTCTCATAATTGTGACTTTTTTCTCATAATTGTGTCTTTTTTTCTCACAATTGTGACTTTTTTCCCATAATTGTGACTTTTTTCTCATAATTGTGACTTCTCATAATTGTGACTTTTTTCTCACAATTGTGACTTTTTTCTCACAATTGTGACTTTTTTCTCATAATTGCCTCTTCTTTTCTCACAATTGTGACTTTTTTCTCATAATTGTGACTTCTCATAATTGTGACTTTTTTCTTACAATTGTGACTTTTTTCTCATAATTGTGACTTTTTTCTCATAATTGTGTCTTTTTTTCTCATAATTGTGACTTTTTTCTCATAATTGTGTCTTTTTTTCTCAAAATTGTGACTTTTTTGTCATAATTGTGTCTTTTTTCTCAAAATTGTGTCTTTTTTTCTCACAATTGTGACTTCTCATAATTGTGACTTTTTCTCACAATTGTGACTTTTTTTCCTCAAAATTGTGACTTTTTTGTCATAATTGTGTCATTTTTCTCATAATTGTGTCCTTTTTAATCACAATTGTGACTTTTTTCCCATAATTGTGACTTTTTTTCTCAAAATTTTGACTTCTCATAATTGTGACTTTTTTGTCACAATTGTGACTTTTTTCTCATAATTGTGACTTCTCATAATTGTGACTTTTTTCTCACAATTGTGACTTTTTTCTCATAATTGTCTCTTCTTTTCTCACAATTGTGACTTTTTTCTCATAATTGTGTCTTTTTTTCTCACAATTGTGACTTTTTTCTCATAATTGTGTCTTTTTTTCTCACAATTGTGACTTTTTTCTCATAATTGTGTCTTTTTTTCTCACAATTGTGACTTTTTTCTCATAATTGTGACTTCTCATAATTGTGACTTTTTTCTCACAATTGTGACTTTTTTCCCATAATTGTGACTTTTTTCTCATAATTGTGACTTCTCATAATTGTGACTTTTTTCTCACAATTGTGACTTTTTTCTCATAATTGTCTCTTCTTTTCTCACAATTGTGACTTTTTTCTCATAATTGTGTCTTTTTTTCTCACAATTGTGACTTTTTTCTCATAATTGTGACTTTTTTCTCATAATTGTGACTTCTCATAATTGTGACTTTTTTCTCACAATTGTGACTTTTTTCTCATAATTGTCTCTTCTTTTTTCACAATTGTGACTTTTTTCTCATAATTGTGTCTTTTTTTCTCAAAATTTTGACTTTTTTGTCATAATTGTGTCTTTTTTCTCATAATTGTGTCTTTTTTTCTCACAATTGTGACTTTTTTCTCACAATTGTGACTTTTTTCTCACAATTGTGACTTTTTTCTCATAATTGTTACTTTTTTCTCATAATTGTTACTTTTTTCTTCACAATTGTGACTTTTTTCTCATAATTGTGACTTTTTTTCTCATAATTGTGTCTTTTTTTCTCAAAATTGTGACTTTTTTGTCATAATTGTGTCATTTTTCTCATAATTGTGTCCTTTTTGCTCACAATTGTGACTTTTTTCCCATAATTGTGACTTTTTTTCTCAAAATTGTGACTTCTCATAATTGTGACTTTTTTGTCACAATTGTGACTTTTTTCTCATAATTGTGACTTCTCATAATTGTGACTTTTTTCTCACAATTGTGACTTTTTTCTCATAATTGTCTCTTCTTTTCTCACAATTGTGACTTTTTTCTCATAATTGTGTCTTTTTTTCTCACAATTGTGACTTTTTTCTCATAATTGTGTCTTTTTTTCTCACAATTGTGACTTTTTTCTCATAATTGTGTCTTTTTTTCTCACAATTGTGACTTTTTTCTCATAATTGTGACTTTTTTCTCATAATTGTGACTTCTCATAATTGTGACTTTTTTCTCACAATTGTGACTTTTTTCTCATAATTGTCTCTTCTTTTCTCACAATTGTGACTTTTTTCTCATAATTGTGTCTTTTTTTCTCAAAATTTTGACTTTTTTGTAATAATTGTGTCTTTTTTCTCATAATTGTGTCTTTTTTTCTCACAATTGTGACTTTTTTCTCACAATTGTGACTTTTTTCTCACAATTGTGACTTTTTTCTCATAATTGTTACTTTTTTCTCATAATTGTTACTTTTTTCTTCACAATTGTGACTTTTTTCTCATAATTGTGACTTTTTTTCTCATAATTGTGTCTTTTTTTCTCAAAATTGTGACTTTTTTGTCATAATTGTGTCATTTTTCTCATAATTGTGTCCTTTTTGCTCACAATTGTGACTTTTTTCCATAATTGTGACTTTTTTTCTCAAAATTGTGACTTCTCATAATTGTGACTTTTTTGTCACAATTGTGACTTTTTTCTCATAATTGTCTCTTCTTTTCTCACAATTGTGACTTTTTTCTCATAATTGTGTCTTTTTTTCTCACAATTGTGACTTTTTTCTCATAATTGTGTCTTTTTTTCTCACAATTGTGACTTTTTTCTCATAATTGTGTCTTTTTTTCTCACAATTGTGACTTTTTTCTCATAATTGTGACTTCTCATAATTGTGACTTTTTTCTCACAATTGTGACTTTTTTCCCATAATTGTGACTTTTTTCTCATAATTGTGACTTCTCATAATTGTGACTTTTTTCTCACAATTGTGACTTTTTTCTCATAATTGTCTCTTCTTTTCTCACAATTGTGACTTTTTTCTCATAATTGTGTC
>CM035795.1:3126729-3156729 GCA_020466265.1 Siphamia tubifer
GTGTCTTTTTTCTCATGATTGTGTCTTTTTTTCTCATAATTGTGTCTTTTTTTCTCATAATTGTGTCTTTTTTTTCTCACGATTGTGACTTTTTTCCCATAATTGTGACTTTTTTCTCATAATTGTGACTTCTCATAATTGTGACTTTTTTTCCTCACAATTATGACTTTTTTCTCATAATTGTTTCTTCTTTTCTCACAATTGTGTCTTTTTTCTCATAATTGTGTCTTTTTTTCTCACAATTGTGACTTTTTTCCCATAATTGTGACTTTTTTCTCATAATTGTGACTTCTCACAATTATGATTTTTTTTCTCATAATTGTTTCTTCTTTTCTCACAATTGTGACTTTTTTGTCATAACTGTGTCTTTTTTCTCAAAATTGTGTCTTTTTTTCTCACAATTGTGACTTCTCATAATTGTGACTTTTTCTCACAATTGTGACTTTTTTTCCTCAAAATTGTGACTTTTTTTGTCATAATTGTGTCTTTTTTCTCATAATTGTGTCTTTTTTTCTCACAATTGTGACTTTTTTTTCCCATAATTGTGACTTCTCACAATTATGATTTTTTTTTCTCATAATTGTTTCTTCTTTTCTCACAATTGTGACTTTTTTCTCATAATTGTGACGTCTCATAATTGTGACTTTTTTCTCATAATTGTGTCTTTTTTTCTCACAATTGTGACTTTTTTCCCATAATTGTGACTTTTTTCTCATAATTGTGACTTCTCATAATTGTGACTTTTTTTCCTCACAATTATGACTTTTTTGTCATAATTGTTTCTTCTTTTCTCACAATTGTGACTTTTTTTCTCATAATTGTCTTTTTTTCCTAATTATGTTTTTATTTTTAAAACTCCTATTTATAACTTTTTAATGTTTCCTAAACGTCTTACCATGATCCAATAAAACACATTATTTACACACTAACTCACTTTTAAAGGTTTTATTTTTCAATATTTTTGAACATTTCAGTCTTTTCCTGTTTAAATAAGTATTAATTCATCCATAGGAAAAAAAATGCAGTTTTACTTTTTACTTCCTTACAATTATCAATTATCAAGTTTTACACAAGCTGTACTTCTACTTAAGTACAGAATATGAGTACTTTGACCACCTCTGCCAAAATGGTATCATGACCTTTGACCTTAAGTGACTTGGTGTGTCCACACATACATCACCATGTTTCTTTTAAAACTCTTTTTCTTCTTCACTTGTTAATAATGTCTGTAAATATGACTTTTTGGGAGGGGCATCAAAGGAAAAGTGACTTTTGTTTTTATATTTCAATGATACTTTTACTATCAAATGAAACTTACAAAAATGTCATATAAATATAGTCATATATTTATACTTTTTTAAACCCCTGGTGCATCAGCGCTGCATTGACTGTTTAGTTTAAATATTCAGAAAAATTCAACTAAAAAGAGAAAATGTGTTTTTACTGAGTTTTGTTTATGGAACTGAGGAAAAAAATTAATAAAATAAACACATGTCAAAAAACAACTGACTGAGAAAAAAAAAGAAAAAGCAAAAACTAAAACTATTGGAACCAAATTACAATACAACTTATTACTTTTCTTTTTTTTAACTAATTGATCTGCAAATTGTTTCATCATATTTATTATTTTGTAAATATTGATTAGTTTTTTGTTCATTTTTCTACATTTTGTTTTTTATTTTAGTATTTTTCTTCAGTGTTCTTCCATTTGTGTGTGTGTGTGTGTGTGTGTGTGTGTGTGTGTGTGTGTGTGTGTGTGCGTGCGTGTGTGTGTGTGTGCGTGTGTGTGTGTGTGTGTGTGTGTGCATGTGTGTGTGTGTGTGTGTGTGTGTTCATGTTACGTATTATTTTGTTGTTTTTTTCATTTCTTGTTCATTTTTATTGAGCGTTTTTTTTTTTCATTTTATTCTTTTTTTTACTGTAGAGCTGCTAAAGTCTCAGGAGTTAAAGGGTTAAATCAGACCTGGGCAAAATAAGGCCCACATATGGCCCAATAGGTGGCCCTGACTGGCCCACATGAGGTCACTGCTAAAGTAAAGGTGAATGCAAATATATATTGTACATCTTTTATTTCGAGCGGCACAGTGGTGCAGTGGTTAGCACAGTGGTGCAGTGGTTAACACAGTGGTGCAGTGGTTAGCACAGTGGTGCAGTGGTTAACACAGTGGTGCAGTGGTTAGCACAGTGGTGCAGTGGTTAACACAGTGGTGCAGTGGTTAGCACAGTGGTGCAGTGGTTAGCACAGTGGTGCAGTGGTTAGCACAGTGGTGCAGTGGTTAACACAGTGGTGCAGTGGTTAGCACAGTGGTGCAGTGGTTAGCACAGTGGTTAGCACAGTGGTGCAGTGGTTAGCACAGTGGTGCAGTGGTTAGCACAGTGGTTAGCACAGTGGTGCAGTGGTTAGCACAGTGGTGCAGTGGTTAACACAGTGGTGCAGTGTTTAGCGCAGTGGTTAGCACAGTGGTGCAGTGGTTAACACAGTGGTGCAGTGGTTAGCACAGTGGTGCAGTGGTTAGCACAGTGGTGCAGTGGTTAACACAGTGGTGCAGTGGTTACAACAGTGGTGTAGTGGTTAACACAGTGGTGCAGTGGTTACAACAGTGGTACAGTGGTGCAGTGGTTAGCACAGTGGTGCAGTGGTTAGCACAGTGGTGCAGTGGTTAGCACAGTGGTGCAGTGGTTAGCACAGTGGTGCAGTGGTTAGCACAGTGGTTAGCACAGTGGTGCAATGGTTAGCACAGTGGTGCAGTGGTTAGCACAGTGGTGCAGTGGTTAGCACAGTGGTTAGCACAGTGGTGCAGTGGTTAGCACAGTGGTGCAGTGGTTAACACAGTGGTGCAGTGGTTAGCACAGTGGTGCAGTGGTTAGCACAGTGGTGCAGTGGTTAGCACAGTGGTGCAGTGGTTAGCACAGTGGTGCAGTGGTTAACACAGTGGTGCAGTGGTTACAACAGTGGTGCAGTGGTTACAACAGTGGTGTAGTGGTTAACACAGTGGTGCAGTGGTTAACACAGTGGTACAGTGGTGCAGTGGTTAGAACAGCGGTGCAGTGGTTAACACTGGTGCCTCACAGACAGAAGGTTGTTGGTTCTATTCCCACACCAGACCTTTCTGTGTGGAGTTTACATGTTCTCCTTGTGTCTGCGGGGGTTTTCTCCAGGTACTCTGGCTCCTCCCACCATCCAAACACATGCACTGATAGGTTAACTGGTTAACTAGTTAACTAGTTAACTGGTTAATCTAAATCACCCATAGGTGTGAATGTGACAGTGATTGTTTGTCTATATATGTTCAGTCCTGAGATGAACTGGAGACTCATACAGGGTGACCTCTGACCCCACCTTCACCCATTGTAGCTGGATTAGGCCCCCAGTGACCCCGTGACCCTAGTGAGGATAACGTGGGTTAAGATGACGAGACATCTTTTATTTCATAAATGTGCTAAATTAAAACATACTTGCTACACTCAGCATAAGGCTTAAGCACTGATTAGTTTGTTGGTCAGTTGGAGTCCATTCATATGTTAGCTAATGCCAAAAAATAAAGAAAAAATTATTAAGAATGCAGATTTTACCAAGACATGGACTTTATTTCTTAAGTGAAGTCAGAAAAGAAGATGAGAAACACAAATAAATAAATGTGCAGGTAGGATTTTTCCATGTAAAGTTAATATGGAGGTCGTTTTGTACATTTTCGTAAATGTTTTTGTGAATATTCGTTCATTATATTCATTCATTGTATTGTTTAATTTACTGCAGGTCAATTGATCCAGCCCTTAATAACTGTCAACATTTGTCATGCGGCCCCATAGTAAATGTAATTGCCCACCTCTGGGTTAAATAATCAATGTATCACAAAGTTGACGAGGACTAAATGTGATCATACGCTTACAAATACTCTGTCTAAAAATAAACCTTTAGTATATTTGGTTTCTATTCATGCTTCTACTAAAATGGCCACATTTATTTCATTCCTCTCTTCAAATGTGTTTGGCTTTAAGTTATTCAGTTATATTTATATGTTTGTTTTTGCTCATCTGTTTATTCTATCTAAAAATCCTCCCAATATAAGCACTTGGGAAAAAAAGGTTTATTTTGTACATTTTTGCTTGTGATGGATGAATGTTTATATAAGAAAAAGCTTGTATCAGGGTCATTTTAAAACTAACATTTACATTTAATCATTTTCATTCTTTAACTTGTTTTTATCCTTCTGTTTGTTCTGGATATATTTATGAAGCCTTCTAATATAATTGCTTTAAAATATTTTTGCACATTTTTGCTTGTGATGGATGGATTCCTGTGAAAACTTGAGCAGGTAACGCTAACATAGAGTCATTATAACCTCACAGGTTTAGGAAACACCGCACACATCAAACACATGAGATGTTGTTTTTAAAAACTACTATTATGATAAGATCAAATTGTTTAGTCATAGTTTTACATGTTTTATTGTTTGTTTTCTACACATTTATATAGATATGAGTTTAGATTTTATACATTTTTGCTTGTGATGCATAAATTCCTGTAGAAACTTCTGTATGAAAAGCTTATATAAAGTCCAAAACAAGTCAGTTTAAGGAAAATGTCAATGTTATTTAGGTATATTTCTATGTTTTTTTGCTCTTATATTGGTTCTTTCTCAACATCCAAGAGTTTCACAGTCTAAGACTTACCTTGGAAACTTGATCCAACCATCATTTAAGACATGGAAACATTTCATGAGTTTATTTTGGAATCATCTTACTTGTAGACCAGTGTTATTGGACTGTTTTAAATATGACCAGAAATTAACCAAATAATCAAGAAAATGTAGAAAGATTACCAAAATAATCCACAAAATGGACCAAATCAAATGGCAAATGTGTAGAATAAGAAAATACTTAAACAAAAATGACCAAAATAATCAATACAAATAAACACAAATGACCAAAATATTCAGTAAAATTAATAAAAATTACCAAAATAATCAATAAAAATAAACACAAATGACCAAAAAATTCAGTAAAATGAATAAAAATGACCCAAATAATCAATAAAATGAATATAAACGATCAAAATAATCAAAAAAATGAACAAAACTTGCCACAAATAGTTAGTAAAATTAAGAAAAATGACCAAAATAATCATGAAAATGAAGATAAATGACCAAAATATTCAGTAAAATTAACAAAAATGACCAAAATATTCAGTAAAATGTGGTAAAACTCCATTTGTTTTAATCTGGTTCACTTGTAGACCAGTCTTATTATTATATTTTATTTATTTTCCTTCCAGTGTAAAAGCGTATGAGGACACACGTCTGAGTGGACAGGTTGGTTTCTTTAGTGGAACGTAGTAAACCTTATGATCAGACTCTTCATCATCAGTGTGGTTCAAAAGCTGATCACTTCAAATTGTCTTCATCAAACGCTGCAGATGCAACAGCGTTAGGATGATTCAGCCTGCCACGGGCCAGACCAGAACAGACCAGACCAGACCAGACCAGACCAGACCAGAACAGACCAGAACATACCAGACCAGAACAGAACAGACCAGACCAGAACAGAACAGACCAGAACAGACCAGAACAGACCAGACCAGAACATACCAGACCAGACCAGACCAGACCAGACCAGAACAGAACAGACCAGACCAGAACAGACCAGAACATACCAGACCAGACCAGAACAGACCAGACCAGACCAGACCAGAACAGACCAGAACATACCAGACCAGAACAGACCAGACCAGACCAGACCAGAACAGACCAGAACAGACCAGAACAGACCAGAACAGACCTGACCAGACCAGAACAGAACAGAACATACCAGACCAGACCAGACCAGAACAGACCAGAACAGACCAGAACAGACCAGACCAGACCAGACCAGACCAGAACAGAACAGAACATACCAGACCAGACCAGAACAGAACAGACCAGAACAGACCAGACCAGAACAGACCAGACCAGACCAGACCAGAACAGAACAGAACATACCAGACCAGACCAGACCAGAACAGACCAGAACAGACCAGACCAGAACAGACCAGACCAGACCAGACCAGACCAGAGCCCATGCTAACATAGACTGTCTTGAATTAAATCCACCTCTGGAGTCTGTTATTCCTGCCTTTTCCATGTTCTTTTCCGTTCAATGTGTTGTACATATGTGGATGTTGCACATGTGTTCAGGAGCGTCGCCAAGGGTTTGTATTTTATTCATTCACGTCTCTGAGGATGGACTAATCTAGGCAAGGTGGAGGTGATTTGAACATAACAGCGGCTTCATCCTTTTCATGGAACACGTTTCCACGGTAATCCAACCATCACAAGCAAAAATATACTAAATCTAATGGATTTTTTTCCCAAGTGGATTAGCAGGATTTTCAGATATAATAAAGAATACAGACAAAAAATAACTTTAACACTGGTGCCTCACAGACAGAAGGTTGTTGGTTCTATTCCCACACCAGACCTTTCTGTGTGGAGTTTACATGTTCTCCTTGTGTCCGCATAGGTTTTCTCCAGGTACTCTGGTTCCTCCCATCATCCAAACACATGCACTGATAGGTTAACCGATTAACTGGTTAACCGGTTAACCGGTTAACTGGACCAGTGCCACCTCCGCAGGGCTACACGCACGTGCTGACTATGGTCGACAGGACCACACGGTGGGCAGAGGCGGTTCCACTATCTGCCATAACATCAGCTGATGTGGCACGGGCATTTATCGGCACCTGGGTGTCCCGTTTTGGCACACCATCAGACATTTCCTCAGGCTGGGGTGTTCAGTTTACTTCCGAACTTTGAAATGCTGTTGCAGAGAGTTTGGGAGTTAAACTCCACCGGACCACAGCCTACCACCCCCAGAGTAATGGCCTCTGTGAACATTTTCACAGATCGATGAAGGCCTCCCTGTGTGCCAGCCTGAAGGACAGCTCCTGGGCTGACAAGCTACCGTGGGTCATGTTGGGCATCAGGACAGCACCGAAGGAAGATCTCCAGCCCTCCTCTGCAGAGCTGGTCTATGGTCAGCCTCTGCGGGTCCCTGGGGAGTTTGTTCCCAGCGCTACAACTCCTTGGTCGGCCACACTCCAGCGTTCTAGCTTGTTGGACAATGCCAGATTGTTTGCGCCACTTCCTACTTCCCGCCATAGTTTGCCAGGTTCTCATGTCCCCAGTGGTTTGCAGTCTGCTGGCTACGTTTTCATTCATGTGGATAGTCATCGCGGACCCCTCTGTTCACCTTACGAGGGCCCTATCCGTGTTGTGGAGACAGGGGACTAGCACTTTGTGGTAGATATTGGGGGCAAATTGGAGTGGGTGTCTGTAGACCGTCTAAAGCCAGCTCACTTGGATCTAGCTAGGCCAATTGAGTTGGCAAAACCCCCAAAACGAGGCCAGCCACCAGCTAGGCCCCCAATTCCCAACCACCCTACACCTTCACCTTGTCACAGTGATGTCCTGCAGACAGAGACTGAGGGAGCGGTTCCGTTGTCTCCTATATAGCGGAGCTGCTATGGACGGTTGATTCGCCACCCGCGTCGTTGAATCATGTCTTATTTGTCATGTTTTTGTATGGTGAATTCTGGGGGGGCATGTGTAGTGCTCGTAAATGATGGGGTTAATACAGAATTCACCTTCATACATGGATTCTCTCATATGTAACATTTGTGTTGTGCTTTGTGTGTGTGTCTTTTTGACACGGTTTCAAAACTAAACCATGTATCGAATTTGTGCGGATGTAGCCTAACACTGCCAAACAACTGATGAAATTAGTTGGCAAAGGCTCACAGTTGTTAGCACGACCCAGTTCATCTTCAAAAGTCCGGAAGGCATCTTCAGACTTTTGCGTTTTCAGACCCTGACAGCACAGTGCAAACGAAAGGTTTCTGATCAAATATTTTGATGTTTTCACTCATAATTGTCCTCATGTAAAAAAAGATAGACAGACAGACAGACAGACAGACAGACAGATAGACAGATAGATAGATAGATAGATAGATAGATATATAGATAGATAGATAGATAGATAGATAGATAGATAGATAGATAGATAGATAGATAGATAGATAGATAGATAGATAGATAGATAGATAGATAGATAGATAGATAGATAGATAGATAGACTGGAAGTTTGAATTTGTAAAAGTCCTGAGATATAGTGAAGGGTCTGAGCGTTTAAAGCTTTAACAGTTAAAACAATGATCCTAAAGTTGACAGGAGGCAATGAAGGGAGTTTTAAACTGGAGGGATGTTGGAGCTCTTCCTGGAGTAGAGCTGGGATCCTTTTTAGGATTGGGCTCCCTCCGAGTCACTCACTAAAATGATCCGGGTCTGTGAGTCGCCTCAGTCAGCATTGCTAAATGGACAGCTGGGAGGAAACTGAATCATTTGAATTGTTTTTAAATAGAAAGTAAAGTGTTTTGTGATGAGAATGAATCAAATCTAATAAAACTAAGGTTTAAGTCAAGGGAAATATTTATATAACACAAAAAAAAGGAACCATATAAAACTTAAAGGTAGGGATAACAGCAACAAGGCAAAAAAATTTACAAAATAATGAAGAAGAATTACATTAAAGATTCAACTTTAAGTAAACAAGCAACATGCAAGTGAAACCAAGAATAAGAATAAATAAGTAAACAAACTGAAACAAGTAAATACAAAGGTCTGTGTACTAATGGAGAGGCTAAGCCCCGCCCTTCTACTTCCAGTCCATGGGTCCTTAGCTCGCAAAAAATGTGAATGGGAGTGAACCGGAGTGAATGGAGCGAGTCAAGATAAATTCTGATCCCGTTTGACAAGTGTTCTGAAATTCACATATGATAGTGTTTAATAATAAATATTTGTTGTTTCATAGACAGACCACCTGTTTATGATGGGAAGCAAATGTGACGTTAGGTTTTATGTGGGTTTAGTAAGAGACTGTAATGAGTGGAGGAAGTGACGTCACACTCCACTCAGCTGTGGAGACTGTGGTGACGTCACATGTTCTCCGGGCGTGTAGTCCAAATTATTAACAGGTTTTACTCACAAATGAATCAGCCGTTGGTTAACAGAAGCAGATGAAACACATTAATAATTATCATTTATTATGAACTACAACATGTGTGTTGATGGAGGAGTCTGGAGAAAGTTAGGAATGACTAAACAAAACAGTAGTTTTTGCATAAAGTTGCCGACAATCAGGTGAACAAACAAACAAAACAATGGAACCAAAAACAGAAAACAATACCCCTTGCCTTCCCTTCAGGGGGGTAGGGGTGGGTTAGCCTAGCCTCGCATCTCTATCCCTATTCATTCCATGAATGGGTCTAGTGGTGCTTCATAGTCAGAGGAGGCGGGGCTAAAAGGTTGTCTTTCAAATCCTCTGTATGCAATAGGACGGTACTACAACCAATCAGTGTAATCTTTAGGATGACGTAGTTAGAGCGCCTAAAAGTTGACGGAGGAGTCTGGAGAAAGTTAGGAATGACTAAACAAAATGGTGGATTATGGAGCTGAACGACTGTTGTCGCTTCTGTAAAAAGAATTTAAAGATTGTTGACGTTTTCTCACATTCTTCACTCATCTGTGATAAAAGAAAATCTACACCTGTTGTTGTTCTTCTTCTATGGTTGTTTACGCTTGTTTCTCTCCCAATTGTCGCAGCGTCACTTTATTAGTCCCACCCCCTGACTCTATACTTCACTGTGATTGGTCAAACAGTTTCAGGGAAATGTAGTTAAAAGTTACATTGATCGTAACTAGACTACTACGATAGAACATTAGATTTACTGATACTAGGAGGAGCTAGTGTGGCTAGGCTACTACGATAGAACATTAGATTTACTGATGCTAGGAGGAGCTAGTGTGGCTAGGCTACTACGATAGAACATTAGATTTACTGATGCTAGGAGGAGCTAGTGTGGCTAGGCTACTACGATAGAACATTAGATTTACTGATGCTAGGAGGAGCTAGTGTGGCTAGGCTACTACGATAGAACATTAGATTTACTGATGCTAGGAGGAGCTAGTGTGGCTAGGCTACTACGATAGAACATTAGATTTACTGATGCTAGGAGGAGCTAGTGTGGCTAGGCTACTACGATAGAACATTAGATTTACTGATGCTAGGAGGAGCTAGTGTGGCTAGGCTACTACGATAGAACATTAGATTTACTGATGCTAGGAGGAGCTAGTGTGGCTAGGCTACTACGATAGAACATTAGATTTACTGATGCTAGGAGGAGCTAGTGTGGCTAGGCTACTACGATAGAACATTAGATTTACTGATGCTAGGAGGAGCTAGTGTGGCTAGGCTACTACGATAGAACATTAGATTTACTGATGCTAGGAGGAGCTAGTGTGGCTAGGCTACTACGATAGAACATTAGATTTACTGATGCTAGGAGGAGCTAGTGTGGCTAGGCTACTATGATAGAACATTAGATTTACTGATGCAGTAGTGTAGTGCGGCTAAGCTAGAGCTTTGGTGTACGGTGAGATATTTTGACTTGAAATGAGAGAAAAGCACTTTGTGAGCTTTATGTTTTTACAGTTTCCAGCTGCTGTAAATTGGTGGTGCAGTAAAGTCTACCTAGATGTGACAGAGTGCTGCCTCCTCGGCCTGACCACCCAAGTGTACAGGATGTGAACTAATACCTTACAGTGAGGAATCATTCTCCCCAGAGATAAAAAAAAAAAAAGAGCTAATAGATGAGTCTGGAAATGGCCCAAAGGTCTGTCAGTAGAGTTAATGCTAACTGACAGGAAAGTCCAAATGGTAAGAGCAACAGGAAGAGGAAACTACCCCCCCACACACACACACACAACATCCTGGATGGACTGTGTATGTGTGACTGGATATTTTCAGATGCAGGTTTTTCACTTCACAGCTGCACAGTAAAAACACCAGTGTTAATACAACACTTAAAGAATGAATTTTAACACTAACTCAGTGAACATATGGTCCCTGTCTACAGTGTTACATTTACAGACTCAACTTTACACTAGTAAGAGTTAACATGTGAACAACACTGAACGATAAGATAAGATGGCGTCCAAGCCTGTCCCGACCCAAATTTCAGGTCGGGCCTAAAATGTCAATCATTACGGTCAGGTTGGGCCAGGCTTCACTCTCTGACTTTTTAAAAAAGAAATATACTTGTCATCTGAACCCGCTTTATTCCCACTACACAGTAAATTTTGCAGTGTTAAATCAACACTTAGAGAGTTTATTTAACTTCTTCTAGAGTGTATTTGGTCCCATTGTCTCCAAATTAACACTGCAAAATCTACAGTGTAGGATCACAGGGGTCACTAGGGTCACAGGGGTCACTGGGGGCCTAATCCAGCTACAATGGGTGAAGGCGGGGTCAGAGGTCACTCTGTATGAGTCTCCAGTTCATCTCAGGACTGAACATATATAGACAAACAATCACTGTCACATTCACACCTATGGGTGATTTAGATTAACCAGTTAACTAGTTAACTAGTTAACCAGTTAACCTATCAGTGCATGTGTTTGGATGGTGGGAGGAGCCAGAGTACCTGGAGAAAAGCCACGCAGACACGAGGAGAACATGTAAAGTCCACACAGAAAGATCTGGTGTGGGAATAGAACCAACAACCTTCTGTCTGTGAGGCACCAGTGTTAACTACTGCACCACCGTGATGCCCCAAAAATAAATATACGTTTATATACAATGTGTGGATACTAAACTAAGGAATACTTGTTATAAAATAAATCATTAGTATAAACAGAAGGCGCTGTAAGGTTTACACTTATGGACCTTTGATCGACGTGTTGAACCAGCGTTACTTCATTTCCATCCCATATGAAGAATGCAAAAAGAGGAGGTGCTCCAGGAACTATCCGGTGCCAGATCCACCTGGCCTGTTTGATGGCCACGTCTAGGCCCATGTACCTGAAACACAAAAACAAGCAACAACAATATTGAAGTACTACACAGGAGCAGCAGAGCCACATGTATTTGAACCTGGTCCTGATATGGAGCAGCAGGAAGTCAACGATAAACTAAAGAAAAGGTGTTTGAACTGAAAAGGTAAGAGTGAGGTTTGGAAAAGCATCAAATCGAATGTTGAAAATGCGATAGAAACGTGCGTTGGCTTCACTGACTGTAGTTAATGTGAGCTTTGGTTTCATCTGTGAGTAAAAACACTGAGCAGGTGTTTACACAGCTGTGTCTGTAGTCCTAGTTTATTTAACTTATTTATATTATGTTAACTTACTCTACATTTCTTTACAACAGACAGGCTTTAACTCATTATCATAAATCACCCTCCTCCTCCCGACTCTTCACAAATAAAATATGGATTTTCAGGTTTGCTTCGGGCTCGGTGTGTGTCGGGCTTTAATGCCCGTGGGCCTGGGTCAGGTCGGGCTGGATTTTTTTAGGCCTGATCTGAAGCTACAGTTACATTTACTGACTCAACTTTACACTAGTAAGAGTTAATGTGAACTACACTAATTAGTGTCAGTAAACATTTACATTATGTGACAAGTAACACCCATAGTGTTATTCACATTCAACACTGAAGAGTTTAGTGTGAAGAAATTAATTTTGCAGTTAAGAACTAGTAAAAAAAATATTATTTTTAGATGTGTGTGTGTGTATTTGGAGTAAGTGTGTGTGTGTGTGTGTGTGGAGTGTGTGTTGTTGCTGTGTGTAACCTAAATATTTGTGCCATGTCAGTCAGTCAGTCAGTCTGTCTGTCTGTCTGTCTGTCTGCTGTTAGTGTCTGCCCACATCACATGTCTCTCAGACTGTGTCAGACAGACAGGTGTTTTTTGTGGACAGTCAGTGGTGTCTTTCTTCTCCTTGTTTTGTTGAACCCTGTTGAGTTCTTCCTTTCCTTTTAAGTCGTCCAGTCATCTGCTGCTCAGAGCTGAAGCACCCACACATCCTGACTCACTCCTGACGCTGCTTCCTTTCTGTGGGAAAACCTGAGCGTGCGCCGCCACCATTGTTCGTCGCTCATAAACGGTAGGAGCCGAGCCCGAGATGTAAAATAAACCAGCCGCCACGACGTGTCGACACGGCCGTTAACTACCGTGAAAACAACCACCGCAGTGGCAGACGAAAGGTCACATGACCACAGCCCTGCCTGTGAACCACTGGTACTTTTTCACTTTATAAACCCACACCTTGTTTGTTCTCTTAAAAATGACAAACTTCCTACTCTTTTTCTCACAATTATGCATTTGTAATTTCATATTTATGACTTTTTATCTCATGATTTTGACTTTTTATCTCATAATTGTGCATTTCTAATCTCATATTTAATCATTTTTATTTCATAATTTTGAATTTTTACCTCATATTTATAACTTTTTATATAACGATTTTGACCTTTTATCTCATATTTCTGCTTATTTTCTAAAATCACATATTTACGACTATTGAATTTTTCCTAAATTTCTTGCCCATACCCACAAAAGTGAATAACAGTGACCTGATAAAACACATTATCTACACAGTAAGTCAGTAACTACTAAGGAGATTTTCCAGGTATCTGTACTTTTTACTTTTATTCACTACATTTTTGAATAAATATCTGTCCGTCATAGACTTTACATTTTCAGAATAGGCTCAATACTTTTGTAAACTTGTTGTGATCAATCAGTGCAGAAATAGTGACAAACTATGTCATGATTTTGACTTTTGATCTGAATTGTGCCATTATTATCTACACTCAACAAAAATATAAACGCAACACTTTTGTTTTTGCTCCCATTTTTCACCAGATAGACTCAAAGATGTAAAATTCATTCCAGATACACAATATTACCATTTCTCTCAAACATTGTTCACAAATCTGTCTAAATGTGTGATAGTGAGCACTTGTGCTTTGCTGAGATAATCCATCCCACCTCACAGGTGTGCCACATTAAGATGCTGATCTGACATCATGATTAGTGCACAGGTGTACCTTATACTGCCCACAATAAAAGGCCATCCTGAAATGTGCATTTTTTTTTCTTTATTGGGGGTCTGGGGACTCAGAACCAGTCAGTATCTGGTGTAACCACCATTTGCCTCATGCAGTGCAACACATCTTCTTCACATAGAGTTTATCAGATTGTCAATTGTGTCTTGTGGAATGTTGGTCCACTCCTCTTCAATGGCTGTGCCAAGTTGCTGGATATTAGTGGGAACTGGTACACGCTGTCGAATACGCCGGTCAAGCACATCCCAAACATGCTCAATGGGTGACATGTCCGGTGAGTATGCTGGCCATGCAAGAACTGGGACATTTTCAGCTTCCAAGAATTGTGTACAGATCCTTGTAACATGGGGCCGTGCGTTATCTTACTGAAACGTGAGGTGATGTTCATGGATGTATGGCACAACAATGGGCCTCAGGATCTCATCACGGTATCTCTGTGCATTCAAAATGCCATCCATAAAATGCACCTGTGTTCTTGGTCCATAACAGATGCCTGCCCATACCATAACCCCACCACCACCATGGGCCACTCCATCCACAACATTGACATCAGCAAAGCGCTCACCCACACGACGCCACACACGCTGTCTGCCATCTGCCCTGAACAATGTAAACCCACATTCATCCGTGAAGAGAACACCTCTCCAACGTGCCAGACGCCATCGAATGTGAGCATTTGCCCACTCAAGTCTGTTACGGCGACGATCTGGAGTCAGGTTAAGACACCGATGAGGACGACGAGCATGCAGTTGAGCTTCCCTGAGACGGTTTCTGACAGTTTGTGCAGAAATTGTTTGGTTATGCAAACCAATTGTTTCAGCAGCTGTGCATCTGTTTATTTTTCCTTTTCCTTTTGTTGATTAGTAATCGATATGATAGATTAGTGATTGATATTGAAGGTAGCACTGTACATGGCTGCATGACCCAATCAGGCTGGGAGGGGTTGGTCAAACTGAAATCCTTGGATATGCAAAATGACAAAGCTTTTTGTTTCTCAAGTACAGTAACTTAATTAACTTTTACTTAGTTACTTTCCACCTCTGGTAACAGCATTAGATTGTTCATTAAATCCTTTAAATCAGGGGTGTCAAACTCATTTTAGGTCAGGGGCCACATTTAGTTACATTTAATACGAATTGGGCCAAACCTGTGAAATAATAATAATATATAAATGATGTCAACTCCAAACATTTGTCAATATTTTAGAATGAAAAAAAGTAAAATGAAATAATGAAAATGTTTACGTTGACAAACTATCTGTTCAATATGAATAACATGAAACAAATGAAAGAATAAGTCTAATATTAACAATATTATGGTTCCGTTTATCATTTCCACATGTTCATTATCACTTACAGCTTATAGTGGATCAAACACAAATACATCAAATATTTAATATCACCAGTGTTGTACCTGAACGTGTTCATTGAACAATCGTTCACGAACTATATCATATTTTTGACGAACGTGAACGACTCGTTCACTTTTGCCAAATGAACGGGAAGTTGTGAACGCGGTTATTCTGGAATTTATTGAACTGCGCTCTTATTTAGTTCATATTTAGTTCTTATCACATTGTAATTATTGAGTCCTATAAGGAATAAAATAGGATCAAAACACAACATTATCATAGATGTCATTTTGTATTATTCTGAACTAATGTTGGAAACATAATGTTGTGGAATAGACAATGAGAAGAGAGAGAGGGAGAGAGAGAGAGAGAGAGAAAGAGAGAGAGGGAGAGAGAGAGAGAGAGGGAGAGAGAGGGACAGAGAGAGAGAGAGAGAGAGAGAGAGAAAGAGAGAGAGGGAGAGAGAGAGAGAGAGGGAGAGAGAGGGACAGAGAGAGAGAGAGAGACAGAGAGAGAGAGGGACAGAGAGAGAGAGAGAGAGAGAGAGAGAGAGAGAGACAGAGAGAGAGAGAGAGAGAGACAGAGAGAGAGAGAGAGAGAGAGAGAGACAGAGAGAGAGAGAGGTGCAGAGAGTTTTTGGGAGTGTAGAAAAAGAGTTAAATGTACAGAGTGTGATCGTCGACAGGAGCAGGTGTTTGTCCCGTTCTTGTAAATAAACATTATAAATGAAACTCAGTGAAACCACTCCTTGTGTTCTAAGAACCTGCAGAGGGAAGTTAACCCTGGGAGGAGGACCACATTTTACCCTGATTTACTGACTACAGGATAACGTTAGGAACAGTTAATAATAAGTTTACAATAATAACACAAAAAAGAACGAAAAAGTTCATTTTAGGATCCATGAACTTCTAGTTAATAATTTGGAAAAGTGAACGATGAACTGAAATAATTCATATTAACTAAGTTGAACTGAACTTTGAACTAGTTCCTAATAAAGGTCAACTTTCCTAACACTGAATATCAGACAGTTTTCTCTTGTTGAAACACTTCAGGTTCTTCATATTTGTTCAGATTATTCCAACATTTTGTGAAATTATACTTTGTTTTAGTCTAAATATGTGAAAATATTCCCATTTACAAGGAGAAAAAAAAATGGAGCTGTGATAATTTATAGATTATTATGATGGTATTTTACTGCTCTGACCCACTTCACATTGAATTAGTCTGAATGTGGAACCTGAACTAAAGTGATTATTATTAATATAATATCTATTTTTGCATTTCACAAATTCATCCCAAGGGCCGGACTGGACCCTTTTGACGGACCAGATTTTGCCCCCGGGCCTTATGTTTGACACCTGTGCTTTAAATGAACACTGGAAATCCACAGTTGCCAAAAATAGCGTCATGTGTGACTGTGATTCCTGTGTAAACTGTGTGAAGCAGAGGACGGAGCTACCGTGACGTCACTCTTTGGTTTTTGGACGGTTGTTCTAAGGAGTTATGACTGTCACCATGTCCGTGTTTTGGATCCAAAAGCAACCAAACCCAGACGAGTGAGTCCAGTTTATTTATACAACACTTCCACTGAAGGAAAGCAGCAAAAACACAGTCACTGCTGTTCTCCTGAAACGTCCATCTGATCCACTCTGAAAAAAATACACATCTGAACAAGTGCAGTTTTCTCATTTTTAGACCAAATATCTCATCACGTTTATCATCATATTATTTATTATTTTTATTTTAATGTATTATTCAAGATAGATTCATTTATTTATTAGGCCTTTGCTTGCAGATCACGTAAGGCACAGGTGTCAAACATAAGGCCCGGGGACCAAATCCGGCCCGTCAAAAGGGTCAAGTCTGGCCCTTGAATGAATTTGTGAAATGTAAAAATGACACTAATATATGAATCATTTTAGTTGAGGTTCCACATTCGGACCAATTATTTCTCATAATAACCTATAAATATTCATAAGTCCAATGTTTTTCTCCATTGTAAATATTTTTATTAGTTAAACAACGTATAATTTTGCAAAATAATCTGTATAACCAGAACAAATATGAACAACCTGAAATGTCTTAAGAGAAATAAATACAATTTTAATAATATCCCACCTATTACTAAATGTTTTGTGCATTTGTAAGCTATAATATATAAATGGCAATGATAAACTAATGTTAAAATTACACATTCATTTAAATTTGTTAACGCTATCCACATTGTTTGAAATGATGGTTTGTAGATGTGAACATTTTCATCATGTAAATGGACCTTTTCTAATGTAAAACATGGACAATTGATTATTATTTATATCTTTTGATATTTTTATTTTACTGGTCCGGCCCACTTCTAATCAAATATAGTTGAATGTGGCCCCTGAACTAAAATGAGTTTGACACCCCTGACGTAAGGCCTATTGATTCTGCTGTGATCGCAATGACGTCAGTGCTTTGACCTCTAATTTGACCCCCTGCACATGCACGAAAACTCACCAAATTTTACCCACACTTCAGAAGTGTGAAAAAGTGCGAGTATAAATAGTTTTGTAAAAGTCGGTAAAGAAATGTGTCTACAGCGCCCCTATAAAAGTGAAAATAGCTTTTATTAGGCCAGATCACGTCCTAGTGAAGTTAGAGCTATTAGAACACACACCTTATGATGGCCACGCCCACAAACCAACAGGAAGTCCGCCATCTTAGATTCAAATTTCAAAGTCATTGAGTCATGGATTTTCAAACTATCTTTGTTTTTTAACGAAGTCCTCCTGGGCCACTGGGTCCAATGAGCTCAAATCAAACACGATCTAGACAAGAGGGACATCAAAAGTTATCCAAATTTTTTGGGAAAAGTTGTGTTAGTGCTACAACGTCACAAAATTTGCAAAGTTTTCGGGAAAAATGACCACGACATAAAGTGCGTCAGCTCAGACATACGAACATGGACTCAATTGTCAGTCTGTCACTTCTACACACAGTTCAAATAAGTCACTCTATAGCGCCCCCTACATATTTATACAACAGTGTGTGTTTCTGGCAGAATATCGCATCCTGCCCACGGTACGATGTCATGTCGCTGTCGGCCATCGGTGGCGACCACACGGGAAGGCGAAGGTCTTTGAGACTGCTCGTAATTTCATTATTTATTTTTTGTTGCTTTATTCAAGATTTGTTTTTGGTTAAATTGAGATATTTTTTTTTACTTAAACCACATAATCACGCTGGCGTTAGGTATTTCCCCGTCATGTTTGGTACCGTTGGAAAGATGGGGATTCCCTCTAGACAACCCTTAAATAGAAATCTACAGAATTATAGATTTGAACCAATGGGAGGCCTCAGAACAAAGCCTTCTACACTAAACTAAAGCCCTTGTTGCTATGGCGATGTTGAAAAACAGCCTCTGATTGGTTGAATTAGTGTCACACAAACATTTTTAATAAAGTTTAAGATAAATATAAAATATAAATTTATGAAATTTGACCAAAGTGACTGGTTTAGTGCTGCAGGGGCACATATGATTAAAGTTACAGAGTGAACCCTGGCAACTATCACAAAGGTCGAACACAGTTGAGTAAATTTCAGATCATCTGGATTTAAAAAAATTAAAAAAATGTTTAAACCACAATGTTTAAACCTGTCCAGACTGTCCACGGCTGGACGGTGCAGAGGTCATTCCACGGCTGGACGGTGCAGAGGTCATTCCACAGGAACTCTGCCAATGGGTGCAGGGAACCATGATAAGTTAACCAGAAATACCCATGACATTCCAGGGAATCTTGTCTGCCCCTGGCCAAAAGTCCGACTCTGGTGGGACTCGAACCCACAACCTTTGAATCTCTGCTGTCAGATGAACTAGAAGTCCAATGCGCTATCCATTGCGCCACAGAGCCAGCTGGTCTGAGCTGAAGCTTTTATTAGCCTGAACTAGAACAGAGGTGTAAAAGTACTGAAGTACAAGTACAGCCACTTCTGTGAAAAAATACTCTGGTAAAAGTAGAAGTACTGATTCAACTTCTTTACTGAAGTAAAAGTAAAAAAAATATATATAACTTCTCAATTGTAATAAAGTAAAAAGTAAAACTGAATAATTAGGACTTTTAAAAAATCTACATTGTGATATAAAAAGTTAAAATTATATGAAAAAAGCAAAAATAATGATAATTTCTAATTTTGTGTATATTTATTTTCATTTATTTCTTGCCTGTTGTGTTCTATGTCCTGTTTATGGGTGTGAATGGTGTCAAATTAAAGTCAATAATCAAACTTCTAAAGTTTCTAATGTGAATGTGGCTCATTCATGTTAACTGGTTCCTCTGGTTTTTATGTAAAGCTGCTGAAAATCACACAAACTATATTTTTTCATCTTTAACACCGTCCAATAACACTGGTCTACAAGTAAAATGTTTCCAGAATCAAACTAATGAAATGTTCCCACATGTGTGTTAGTCTGAAATGATGGTTGGATTAAGTTTCCAAGATAAAACTGAAACTGAAAATGTAAAATTCTACTGAATTTTTTTTTAATTTTTGCTAATTTTATTGAAAATTTTGGTCATTTCTGTTCATCTTACTAAGTATTTTGTCCATTTTTGTTCATTTTATTTATTATATTGTTCATTTCTGATCATCGTCAACACTGTTCAATAACACTGGTCGACAGTCAGAACCTTCTGGAATCAAACTAATAAAATGTTCCCACTTTATAATGGGTTTTTTTGCTTAATTCAAGATTTATTTATTTATTTTTGCCTAATTTAAGATTTTTTTTTGCGTACTTGAAGATTTAGTTTTTTCATTTATTTAATTCAAGATTTTTTTTTCTTAATTTAAAACTATAATTTTTTTGGCTTCACTCACGATTTATTTTTTTACACAATTCAAGATTTCTTTATTTTTTGCTCAATTAAACTTGTTTTTTTTTTTGCTTAATTCAAAACAAGAAGAAAAAAAATGTCAATGGACAAAATCTTTTTTCTAAACCTGTCCAGAAATCTTCCAGATAAATTTCACTTGTTCCATTGCCAGGTTTGTATTTATTTATTGGCTTAATTCCAGTAAATATATCTTGCATTCATTAATTATTTCCTTTGTTTCTAGAAGGATATTTTTCCAGTGTGTTAGAAGGAAAAGGATCATTCCTGAGTGATGACACAAAGCAGATCCAGTGAAAGGAAAACAGAGGCGGAAATACAAAGTGCTTAATGATCATCCAATCCACAGTTCGAGCCAAATAAGGCCAGACTGTTGCCAAACGCTGAGTCACACTCCAACAACCTCTTTCATCCTAATCTCATTTTTAGGAATCTGGGCTGCTTTCACTTCCCCCAGTAATTTGTTTTTATTTATTCTAATTATCTGTTTAGACAGTCATTTTCTAAATTTCCTTTAACAAGGCTTTGGTGCCATTCCATGTGTGTGTGTGTGTGTGTGTGTGTGTGTGGGGGGGGGGGGGGGTGAGCCATTAAACTGAAATAAAATAATCCCCCCCCCAGTCCAAGTCAGGGAGTAATTCCAGTGAATGTGTGTGTGGTCTGGCCCATATGGAGAACTAAAAGTGTCAAAATTAAATAAATAAATACATCATTGAATAATTAATTAACTTGTATTCAGAGGATGTCTAATCTCGCCCCTATTTTGTGCCCATCTCTAGTTTCTATGGCAACCTGTTCTTGAATTGAGCCAATAATGTGATTTTGACCTTTCTGCTAAATGGGACCTTGACCTTTGACCTTTTGCAATATTGATAATTTGGTTTTATATATATATATATATATATATATATGTGTGTGTGTGTGTGTGTGTGTGTGTGTAATATTATGATAATATATCCAGTATTGATTATGTCTATGTTTGACACACAGTGTTACAGAAGTACATTTTGCCACATGTCACCTTTGACCTCCAGAGGTCTGAAAGAGTATTGGTCGTAGGTAACACATAATTATGAGAATTGTATAAATCTTCATTCTGCGTCGTTTGATACCCATAATGTAATTTTGATCTTTTAGTTAATTGTGACCTTGACCTTTGACCTTTACTCAAATGGATCATTGCATCTGATGTGCATTAACTATATGTATATGAACATGTCATATCATGGTGATATCTACAGTATTTATTGACTTATAGCATGATCTCTCTGCGGACACACACACAGTTGATTAATAATAATAATAATAATAATTAAATATGCAATCAATTAATTTAATATTTCAATAATTAATTGATATTGCAGTTAAATAGATAAATGTGTTAATTCATTAAAATGGATTAAGCATTAAAATAAAAAATAACCCCCCAGTCTAAGTCAGAGAGTGATTCCAGTGAATGTGGTCTGGAACTATGGAGGACTAAAGGTGGTAAAGCTAACTGAATAAATACATAATCAATTAATTAAATATGTCACCAATTCAGTAAATATTTCATTACTTCATTAAAATTGCAATTAAATGGATAAATGTCTTATTGATTCATTAAAATACCAATTCATTTGATGTAAAAAAAAAAAAAAAACACAAAAAAAAAACATGTATTGTTATTTGACTTATTAATTAATTATTCCTGGTCCTTGTGTTGCAGTGGATCATGATTTTTTTTTTAATCTGTCAACCTTGTCCATCACGGTCAGTGGGCGGGGCTAAGGTGAATCTAGTCCAATCCAGTCCATTGGGAGTGTCGGAGCCAGAGTCTAGATTTTTAGTAGTTGTCATTAAAGTTTATTTTCCTAAAGTATCCAAACAAACATAGAGGTCAAAGGTCACCCAGTGTATGAGACCCTTTATCTGGAATCTATTTGACTGGACTGGATTTGCAGGGGAACCAATCAGCTGTTAGGACTGGACCAGGAAATAATTAATTAATTAGTCAAAAAATTTTTATAGATTTATATATATATATATATATATATATATATTATATATATATTTATATATATATATATATTATAGATATATTTATATATATATATATATATATATATATATATATATATATATATATATATATATATATATATATATATATATATATATATATATATATATTATATATATATGAAAAACCCTCATAAATAAACCATTCATTGATCTGATTAATCTGACACTTATAGTGGCAGATTGATTAATAACATATTTAATCATATATGTATTCATTTAATTTTGGTTCTTTTAATCCTCCAGTTTTAGTTGCAGGAACAGTTGTAGTTTTAATGGAATGTCCTTCTGGAGGATGTTATGACACTGAACATTTCAACATTCAAACATCTGGAAATACTTATGTTATACATTTAATTGGCATTATGTGAAGTATTTCATCTGAAATGTGGAGTTATGGTCAACGTGTTGATACTTACACTGGAAAAAATGGAAATCTAACCAAGTGTATTTTCCTCATTTCTTTCTTCGTCATATATTTATTTGAATTTTAATCATCAGCCACAGTACGCCACCAGAAAATAAGTGTAATATGAACAATCATAACCCAGTGACTGACTGGACTTTATAGGTGTTATTTTTTTAGTATTTTTACTCCACCAAGGAACAGTGGAATTATATATCTGTCTGTCTGTCTGGTGATTACTTTTGATTTGTTTGTCAGTACTACTGGACCATTTTCCATGACATTTTCAGGAAAGGTGTGAGAGGGTCCAGAATAGTTTCCGTTAAATGTTGGTGAATCTAGGTCAAAGGTCAAGGTTCAGGTAACCAAAAATGTGAAAAGAAAAGGTCAAAACGTTTGCAGTGGGTGGGGTTTGTTGAGCCTGGAACCAGTTGTGTTTTAATTGTAACTTGTCTCTTTTCCATTTTTGTAAATGACCTTATGTCTTATGAATAAATGTCATTAATTATTAAAGGATCCGCCCCCAAAAAAGAACTAAAAAAAGTCTGACAGTGGAGCAGGTTTCTTTGCAGATGGGGGGTGGGGGGGTTACAAGCTTAACTTTCTGCTTAAAACATCCCTGCCAGAGACGTAAACACACGCTCAACAAAATATAAACACAATAGTGTGTTCTATATCCTCCTCCAACTTTCACAGAGACACGTCCAAGAAACACAGCAGGAAAAAAACCAAAAACATCTGAGGTTTTAATGTGGAAAGGTAAATGTTTCAGGTAGGTATGTGCACCACGTTTGTTTTTCCACTTACATGGACTTTCCGACTCGTCACTCCCCCTCAGAGGTGGTAAAAGTACTCACATTCTGTACTTAAGTAGAAGTACAGATACTGATTCTACTGCTTTACTGAAGTAAAAGTAAAAGGTCATTTTTCCAATTTTTTTTTTGCCATGAATGTAATAATACTTATTAAATAAGAAAAGTTACAAAAGTATCACATTTAACTCCATTAAAAGTGAGTTACTGTGGTGAAACTGTGTTTGATAAAGTCAGTTTGTGGATATGGACACGAAGTGTAGGAAAAAACAAAAAATAAAAAGTCACAATTGAGATTCCATAAGTTTGAGTTTTTGTCATTTCTACTTTTTATCTCATAATTTTGACTTTTTATTGAATCATTTTGACTTTTTATCTCATAATTTAGACTTTTTATCTCATAATTTTGACTTTTTATTGAATCATTTTGACTTTTTATCTCACAATTTTGACTTGTTTAAAAATAATTTTGACTTTTTAATCTCATGATTAGCTCATCCGGATGAAGTCACGATGATCTATTGCATTTCGTCCATCGTCCACAATTCACTAAAATCTCTTCTTCCTTAATTCTCAACAGATTTCAATTCTGTTTGAGTCGTTAGATCTGAGCACTCGGCACAAGACTGATCACTTTGTTTGACAAAATTTGCCTTTGCAAACAATTTGTTTACAACTTTGTTTATTTTTCCAGTCTGTCACTATAATCACTTCTCTTCCCTCAGATTTAAATTCTGATTGATTCATTTGAAAGTCATTGATTTTTATACTGTCACATCTGTTTAGTTTGAAAAAGTAACACATCTGTTCTGAGAATGTAGAGTATAAAGTACATATATTTATATAAATGTAAAGAGTATAAAGTACATATATTTATATAAATGTAAAGAGTATAAAGTACATATATTTATATAAATGTAAAAAGTATAAAGTACATATATTTATATAAATATAAAGAGTATAAAGTACATACATTTATGAACAAATGTTGGGAGTAAAAGTAAAAAGTTGCCAGAAAAATAAATACTCAAGTAAAGTATAGATACCTAAAAAGTGTAGTAAAGTACAGTAATGAAGTACTTGTACTGTTACTCCCCCTGTAGTACAAGTCAATGTGTTATGTGTCATGTCAGGATGTTGATTTGCATGGATACTCATTATTAGTGATGAAGGGGAGGCTGTTCTGGGATACGCTGGGATGAATTTAAGGCCCCCGTATCATGTGAGTAATCCCCACCATCTGCACATGACCAGCGGCTTAGAGGAAGTTAACGTCTGAACTTAAGAGTAAAGCAACTGGCAGAGAAGGAAATACAAGAAGAAGAGTGGAGCGCAGAGTTTTTGGATTTATCTTTTATTTGGGTTCAAGTCCTTAAAGCTCCTGCTGGTTAAGGAAAACATATGGTTCAAATAAGAGCGACCCCCCCCCCCCCCCACACACACACACACACACACACACACAGACCCCCCGAAGCCAAGCTCTCATTAGTGAATTATTTGCACAGAGAGCAGCAGAGGAGGGGAAATGAGACTCCTGCAAGGAAATATTGGCAAAGTCTGACATGACAGTTAAAGGGGCGGAGCCTACGAGTCGACAGACGGTGTTCAAAACATTTATACACTGCAAAAAATCTGAGCCTTACCACGTGTACGCACACGGGGAACTACATTTTCCCTCTGCTATATTGTTGTTGTGTTGTATTGTGATATTGTTGATCGTATTTATTATTATTATTATTATGTTTTATTTTACAAAAAGCTTTGGCAAAAAAAATCCAGCCCGTACTACTGTAAATATACCAAAACTTTTGATGTTAAAATGTACGGCCTGGTATAAAAAGATTTGTTATCTATTAGGATTGACATTACGATGTTCAGATTTACATGAAATATGAAAAAAATGTCAAAAATGTCCATCAGAACTGAATTGGCCCATGTTTACATGGCTATAAATCCCAAACGATACATCGGAACATTTTGCAGTAAATAGGAAAAATTCATCAGACTAGCCCAGAGATTATACGTGTGGTCTCATAATTCAGATATGTTGTACGGATTTCGTATTATTATGCCAAATATAACCCCATTCATTCTTATTGGGATCGACAAAACAATTTGCCTTTTTTGCCAACGCTACTTCTTCGTCATACTTTATCACACAGACTTCATTTAAACTTTCAAACACAGTCATTTTTGTGGTGTCTTTAGGATGTGATTGTCATGAGGGTGTGATTTACGGTTGTCGATAGAGAACTCAGTAAATCCACCCTGAAAAGACCAAAATCTGACTTTTTATCAGTGGGTGATGTCATCGCTAGAGCACGAGAGAAGAAAAAATTAAGCTGAAAAATGTCTCAATAACTCGTCCTCACGGCAAAACCATAAATAGTAGACAAACAATCTTTTCCACAAATGTTGCCATGGTTGTGAGAATTCAAACAAACCAGGGTTTGAAGATCTAGCTCTTTTTAAAGTGAAATGACAGGAACCTGTTTGGGATGATGTCAGGGATTTCTGTCAATAGACTTCTATTGGAAAAATCATTTCTGTCTCATGTTGAGTTCAGTGTTTTTGAAATTGTTCTAACTCACTTATTTTTCACAGTACACACATAAAAAGTACATGTACTTGTTCCTCACACCCTCCTGTCACTCATCATCAACTTTGTTTTCACCAATTATTTACACTTTTACCAAAAATGGCAGTAGTTCGGCAGTATGTTCACACCTATTTTTTCCATGTAACAGAGTGTGGAGCTGTCTATGAGTCTGCCCTTTGAAGTTCCCGCCACTGCTCATCACCATGGCAACAGTGCTCCTGGCACTATGAAACACCTGCAGACAATTAAGACTGTGGGAGGAGCTTTAACATGATTGACAAACACTGTGGGCGGGGCTTTAACATGATTGACAAACACTGTGGGCGGGGCTTTAACATGATTGACAAACACTGTGGGCGGGGCTTTAACATGACTGACAAACACTGTGGGAGGAGCTTTAACATGATTGACAAACACTGTGGGCGGGGATTTAACATGACTGACAGACTAACAGCCGTTTCAGTGCCCATCATAGCACTGAAACGGCGTTAGTTAAAGTTACTAATGACTTATTATTAGCCGCTGACATCGGACTAATATCGGTCCTGGTGTTATTAGACCTTAGTGCAGCCTTTGACACCATCGACCACAGTATCTTAGTGCACAGATTAGAATATGATATAGGTATTAGAGGAGCAGCCCTCTGCTGGTTTAAATCATATTTATCTAATCGCTACCAATTTGTTCACATCAACAAACAATCATCGCAGTCCTCCAGAGTTAATTATGGCGTTCCTCAAGGGTCAGTCCTTGGGCCTATTTTGTTTACACTATATATGCTCCCTTTAGGTAACATCATTACAAATCATGGCATTAATTTTCATTGTTATGCGGATGACACACAGCTATATTTATCGATTAAACCTGACCAGACCAGGCAAATAGATAAACTAAGTACTTGTGTACAAGACATAAAAATTTGGATGAGTGCCAATTATCTTTTACTGAACCCTGAAAAAACTGAAGTCGTTATAATTGGTCCTAAAGATGCGAGAGACTCCCTAACTAACCAGATAGTTACTCTGGACAACTTAAGTGTAACACCCAGTGCCACAGTTAAAAATTTAGGAGTTTTATTTGATCCAGATCTTTCATTCAAAATGCATATCAAACAAACTTGCAGAACAGCCTTCTTTCACCTGCGCAACATAGCCAAAATTAGGAATATTCTGTCTAAAACGACTGCAGAAAAATTAATTCATGCATTTGTTACATCACGATTAGATTATTGTAACTCCTTACTTGTAGCGTGTCCTAAATATTCCCTAAAAAGCTTCAACTGGTTCAAAATGCAGCAGCAAGATTATTAACAGGATCAAATAGAAGAGAACACATCACCCCTGTGCTCCAAACCCTTCACTGGCTTCCAGTTGAGTCTAGAATTAAATTTAAAATCCTCCTCCTTACATATAAAACCATTAATGGTATGGGCCCCTCTTATCTTAAAGATGATCTGGTTCCGTACCTACCCAATAGAACCCTTCGTTCTCAGAATGCAGGTTTACTGAAAGTTCCTAGGGTTTCTAAAAGTACAGTAGGAGCTAGAGCCTTTAGTTATCAGGCCCCTGTCTTATGGAATCAGCTTCCCTTTAATATTAAAGATGCCGAAACAGTCTCTACATTTAAAATTAGGCTTAAAACATTCCTGTTTGAGAAAGCCTATGGTCAGGTTAGTTAAAAATTATGTGACTCATATATCATGTATACATGATGTATGAGTCACAGTTCAGTCTAGGCTGCCCTAGGAGTTAGAATGCTGGGGGAAGTACAGACACTGAGTTTTTTCTTCTCTTTCTCTCCCTCACATCTGTTTCTGTAATTTTTATAACCTATCTTTCTTACCAAGTCTGTTCATGACTAGTCACCTGGTGTCCCCTTTCCCCCCTCCCCCCCTGGGGGGAGTGGTGGCTCTCCTGACAGTGCCTGCACGGGAGCCATGGACGACAGGATCTGGAGTATCTCGCCTGTGCTGACCTGTGACCCCGGACCACCGCCCCTGCCTGTCTGGACCAGCCCCCCTTCCTGCATTTATACATGGACGTTCATCTATAGCCTGTCCGTCCATGGGAGTGGATCTCTCCTTCAATGTGGTTCTCCTCAAGATTTCTTCTTTTTCCCACTGGGTTTTGAAGTTTTTTCTTGCCGAGAAGGAGGGTCTAAGGACAGGGGGAGGGTCTAAGGACAGGGGGAGGGTCTAAGGACAGGGGGAGGAGCTAAGGACAGGGGGAGGGTCTAAGGACAGGGGATGCCTGGGACTTTTCATGTATTTCTGTAGTTGATTATGTTTTTGTAAAGCCCTCTGAGACGACGTTGTTGTGATTTAGGGCTTTATAAATAAAATTGAATTGAATTGAACAGATCTGCTTCATTTTGGTGAGTTCAGTGGTTTTAAAATTGTTCTAACTCACTTATTTTTCACAGTACATGAAAAATAAATATATCTACTTGTTCCTCAGACCCTCCTGTCACTAATGGTCAACTTTGTTTTCACTAATTATTTACAGTTTTCCCAAAAATCACAGGATTTTGGTGGTAGGATTTACCTAGGTGTGTAACTCCCTTACTCACAGAAAATGGGAGGAGCTGTGTGTGTTTGCAACCAAAAATATCTTAAATTAAGTTAAAAAAAATAATAATAATAAAAATGAAAATAAAATCTTGAATTAAGCAGAAAAAGAAAAATCTTGAATGAACCAAACAATAAAAGATTAAGCAACAAAAATTGTAATTAAACATTTGCATTTTTTTGGTTAATTCAAGATTTTCTTTTTAATCTTGCCCAACTTTGGTTTGAAGAGATTATTGTAATCACTGTGTGTGTGTGTGTGTGTGTGTGTGTGTGTGTGTGTGTCCACAGAGACATATCATCTATAACTCAATGAAGACTGTAGATATCACCATGAAATGACATGGACATATACATATAGCTAATGCATATCAGATACAATGATCCATTTGAGTAAAGGTCAAAGGTCAAGGTAACAATTAACTAAAAGGTCAAAATCACATTATTTGTTATAACTCCAGAACAGAGGGTCACAGAATTTTCACATTGGTACCAAACGATGCAGAATGAAGATTTATACAATTCTCATTATTAGTGTTATCACCCACGGCCTATAGTTTTTTAGATCTCTGGAGGTCAAAGGTGACATGTGGCCAAATTAACTTGTGTAACACTGTTTGTGTCAAACATAGACGTATCACACTATAACTTAATCAATACTGGATATATTATCATAATATTACACACACTGACACATATATATACATATATATATATATATATATACACATGTAACAAATTATCAATGTTGCAAAAGGTCAAAGGTCAAGGTCGCATTTAGCAGAAAGGTCAAAATCACATTATTGGCTCTAATTCAATAGAATCATGAGATTGGCAAAGAAAAAAAGTAGTAGTAAGATTAGACATTCTCTGAATACTAGTTTCTGTTTATTTCAATTACCTAAAGAGGAACGTTTTAGTCAGATACAAGAAATACTGATTTGGTTTTTTTTCTTAATTCAAGCAAAAAGATCTTGTATTAAATTGATTTTTAGAGTCGTTTTTTTTTTTTTTTTTCCAGAGAAAGGGGGGCGGAGCCTATGAGTCACCAGCAGCGTAGTGTGTCCAGCAGTGTTACATAGAAGGTCATAAATCTGGATGTAACATAGACTGCAGCAGCGCTCTGGCTCTGGGCCCAGGAATGTCACTCACTTTCCCTCTGACCTTCATCTGTCGCTCGTATATCTGCTGCTCCTCCGTTTGTGTTTGTTTTAACTTTCTCAGGACCCCTCCGAAGCCCACGCTCATGCATCGTGCACCCAAGAGGACAGCACCCCCCCCCTCCACCCTCACAGCACCACCATGTCTCTCTCTCTCTCTCTCTCTCTCTCTCTCTCTCTCTCTCTCTCTCTCTCTCTCTCTCTCTCACCTCTGTTTCCTCCCACACAGTGTCTCTC
>CM035795.1:3161729-3224229 GCA_020466265.1 Siphamia tubifer
ACTTTTACCACAGTATTTTTTCACACCAGTATCTGTACTTGTACTTCAGTACTTTTACCACAGTATTTTTTCACACCAGTATCTGTACTTGTACTTCAGTACTTTTACCACAGTATTTTTGCACACCAGTATCTCCACTTGTACTTCAGTACTTTTACCACAGTATTTTTTCACACCAGTATCTGTACTTGTACTTCAGTACTTTTACCACAGTATTTTTTCACACCAGTATCTGTACTTGTACTTCAGTACTTTTACCACAGTATTTTTTCACACCAGTATCTGTACTTGTACTTCAGTACTTTTACCACAGTATTTTTGCACACCAGTATCTCCACTTGTACTTCAGTACTTTTACCACAGTATTTTTTCACACCAGTATCTGTACTTGTACTTCAGTACTTTTACCACAGTATTTTTTCACACCAGTATCTGTACTTGTACTTCAGTACTTTTACCACAGTATTTTTTCACACCAGTATCTGTACTTGTACTTCAGTACTTTTACCACAGTATTTTTGCACACCAGTATCTCCACTTGTACTTCAGTACTTTTACCACAGTATTTTTTCACACCAGTATCTGTACTTGTACTTCAGTACTTTTACCACAGTATTTTTTCACACCAGTATCTGTACTTGTACTTCAGTACTTTTACCACAGTATTTTTTCACACCAGTATCTGTACTTGTACTTCAGTACTTTTACCACAGTATTTTTGCACACCAGTATCTCCACTTGTACTTCAGTACTTTTACCACAGTATTTTTTCACACCAGTATCTGTACTTGTACTTCAGTACTTTTACCACAGTATTTTTTCACACCAGTATCTGTACTTGTACTTCAGTACTTTTACCACAGTATTTTTTCACACCAGTATCTGTACTTGTACTTCAGTACTTTTACCACAGTATTTTTTCACACCAGTATCTGTACTTGTACTTCAGTACTTTTACCACAGTATTTTTGCACACCAGTATCTGTACTTGTACTTCAGTACTTTTACCACAGTATGCACCTGCGTTTGTCCTCTCTGTGACATATCTGCGGTCGCAGCAGACTGATGATGGTGCGCTGAGGAGGCAGGGATGGTGCGCTGAGGAGGCAGAGAACTTCCTGTGTAAACATCCTCACACCTCATGTGGAAAACCACTGCTAAGGCGACACTGTCTTTAGAATTAACTGGAATTATAACTGCCTTCAGTCACAGACGTAGTTTTGGTTTATCTTCAGATGTATTTATTTATTTGTTTGTTTGTTTGTTTATTTGTTTATTGAATTACTTATGTACTTATTTATTTATTGCTCAATTCAATGGCTTTACTCTATATGTTTTTTAATTTTTCTTAATTCAATATATTTGGAATTTTTTTATTTGCTCAATTCAAGATTTATTTTGTAATTTTGGTTAATTTAATATATTTGTAGTTTGTTGCTTTATTCAATAATTTTTATTTTGTTTAATGTAATATATTTATAGGGGTTTTCAATACATTTTGCTTTATTGTTTTGTTTTGTTTTGTTTTTTTGCTTTATTCAAGAATTTTTTTTAGTTTGCTTGATTCAATTTTTTTTTTTTTGCTCAATTCCAGATTTTTTTTTACTTATTTATTTATTTGCTTTATTCAATAATTTTTATTTTGCTTAATTTAATTTCTTTTTTCCATAATTTAAGATTTTTTTAAATTTATTTTTTATTTGCTTTATTTTGCTTAATTGAATATATTTCCTTTTTTCCATCTTTACTTCTTCCATCTTTTCCATCTTTTTTGCTTTATTCAACACATTTCTTTTTTTTTTTTCTTAAATCAAGGTATCATATTTTGTTTATTTCAAACCTTTTATTTTCCTCTCTTCAGTCTCAGAGGTAGATGTTTGTCTCCAGTTAAAGTCTTGTCATTCCATGGTGGGAATCATTTTTCCTAATCGTCACCTAATGATTCAGTTATAACACATTAGTCACCATCTAAATATTTTTCTGGTTAACCTCACAGCTTTAATAGTTCTCTCCATCATAAACAGTTGAACACAAACTCATTTTAAAACGTGTTTCCAGTGACACCTGCTGGTTCATCTGTAAAAACACCGCTTTTATTTTCTTTCTTTTGTGCAGTGGTCCTCAAATCTGTCCTTGTGTCCCAGTGTCCTGCATGTTTTAGATATCTCCCTCTTTTTATTTTTATTTATTAATCTCTCCCAACATTGGTTGGAAGAGGTTATTGTGTTCACTGTGTGTGTGTGTGTGTGTGTGTGTGTGTGTGTGTGTGTGTCCACAGAAACATATCATGCTATAACTCAATGAATACTGTAGATATCACCATGAAATGACATGGACATATACATATAGCTAATGCGCATCAGATGCAATGATCCATTTGAGTAAAGGTCAAAGGTCAATGTCACAGTTAAAACAGTTAAAAAAAACAGTTAAAAGTTCAAAATCACATTATCAGTTATAACTCAAGAACAGAGGGTCACAGAACTTTCAGATTGGTACCAAACGATGCAGAATGAAGATTTATACAATTCTCATAATTGGTGTTATCACCTACGACCTATAGTTTTTTAGGTCAAAGGTGACATGTGGCCAAATTAACTTGTGTAACACTGTGTCAAACATAGACATATCACGCTATAACTTAATCAATAATGGATATGTTATCATAATATTACACACACTGACACATATATACATTTAACAAAATTATCAATATTACAAAATGTCAAAGGTCAAGGTCATATTTAGCAGAAAGGTCAAAATCACATTATTGGCTTTAATTCAAGAACAGATTGCCATAGAATCTAAATAGGGGTAAGATTAGGCATTCTCTGAATACTAGTTTATTTATTTATTTAAATAAATAGTTTTTATTAAATTAAATAATGAAATGTATTAATTAAAAATACATTTAAAAATGTAAAAACAATTTAATTTACAATTAAAATAAAAACATTTAAACTTTGAAATATAAATAACAAAAAAATTTAATTACATTTAAAAAAAATAATTACAATTATTGGCTTTCTTGAATTAAAGCCAATTATGTGATTTAGACCTTTCTGCTAAATGCAACCTTCACCTTTGACCTTTATTCAAATGGATCATTGCATCTGATGCACATTGGTTATATGTATATGCCCCTGTAATGTCATGGTGATATCTCAAGTATTCAGTGATGTGTCTCTGTGGACACACACACACACACACACACACACACACTGATGTTGGGTAACATTAAAAAATAAACATTACATTACATCATTATCAGGTTACTGAAGAGCTGATCAATAATTGAACTGGTTTTGATAGAAGAGGAAAATATCTAAAACATCCAGAACACTGGGCCACGAGGACCAGGTTTGAGAAGCAACAGGTAAATATTTACACATCAAATACATTTTATCATCTACAAATATACTGAAAGGAAGTGTGAACAAAAAGCACCGGACTGGAGAAATGTGAGAATGAAACAAACCTAAGCAGAAGAAAAAACTATGTTCCAACTTCACAACTGACATCATAGTTTTTAATAAGTAGCATAAATATTTAAATGGACAATTTGTCCAAATTACTAAAGACACAATTTAAAATCATTATTGAAATATTACTATATTATAAAACTATAGGATTTTAATCAATTGTTTTCTGACTGACAAAAATTATTTAAACATTTTCTTTTTTTTCATCCCTGAAACTATACGTCATATATTGAGATATTGAGTTAATATTGATATATTGATTAAGATATTGAGAGGAAATGTCTTGACTGTATGAAGTAGGAATTTGTCTTTCTTTTTTATTAAATCAATATACTAACACTTTTATAGTCTAGAAGTGTTGATCATCTTTTATTCATGTTGAATTAATTAAATAAAAGCTTAAACTTCATGTTCACTGAATAAAATTACACCATGGGACATATCCATTTGTAAAATCTTAGCACATATTTGGACCTTTTGGTATCATCATAATTATGAAGGAATATATTACATTCAAATATCTATACTATATCAATACTTCTATAATGTTGGATCTTACTGATGACTTTTAGATTAAATTACATGCAACAGAAATTAAATTAGATTTAGAGATCAAGTTGTATATTTCATCATCATTAAAGGTTGCTGTGAGATGTGTCAGAGGTGGAAGTAACGCAGTACAAGTACTTCCTTTACTGTACTTAAGTACAGTTTTTAGGTATTTGTACTTTACTTGAGCATTTTTTTTCTGGCAACTTTTTACTTTTACTCCCTACATTTTAATATAAATATATGTACTTTATATTCTTTACATTCTCAGAATAGAATTGTTACTCTTTCCACACTAGACAAATGTGACAGTATATGAAATAAGAAATTGTGACTGACTACATCATAATTTTGACTTTTTCATCTCATAAATTATCCATTTCTTATCTCATAATTCTGAATGTTTTTCCTCACAATTTTGACTTTAATCTCATAATTTTGACTTCCTAGCTCACGATTCAGATTTTTTAAAATCTCATAATGATGCTTTTTTTTTAATCTCCTATTTATGACTTTGGAATTTTTCCTAAATGTTCTGTCCATACCCACTAAACCCAGTACCATGACCCAATAAAACACATCATCTATACACTAACTCACATTTAAAGGCTTTATTTATTTATTTATTTATTTATTTTGACATTTTCTGTTTTTTCCTGCTTAAATTAGTATTATTTCATCCATAGCAAAAAAAGAAGTTGTACTTTTTACCTTTTTACTTGATTACAATTGAGAAGTTGTACTTTTTTTTTTTTACTTTTACTTAAGTAAAGGAGTTGAATTAGTACTACTATTTTTACCAGAGTATGTTTCCACATAAATAGCTGTACTTTTACTTAAGCAGAGAATGTGAGTACTTTGACCACCTCTGTTTCATCCTTTCTATTTAAAATAAAATATCAAGTCTCAAACACACCATATTTGCGACCTTTACGACAGTCAAGCCAATGGCGCGCGTGTCGGAATACGGCAGTGACAAGAAGATGGCGGAGGGAGGTAATGATGCTGAGCTACTCAAGGAGAAGGCGAATAAGTACTTTAAAGGTAATTTACCAACGCTGTCACCACACTGGGTTATAACAGGGTTTTATAACTGACTAAAGTGTGTCCATGGAGACGTTATCACGGCGCTGCTACACTCTACAACCGGAACCGGGAGCTAATGTGAAGCTAGGCTAATGCAGCTTCGGCAGCATGCTAGCTGTAAACCCCATTCATTGGATCACATTAGGATAACTGGAAACAGCAGTTAGCACGGATAGCTAACGGCAGCTAGCAGCATTTACACCGCCTGCAGCATCAGCCCATGCCGTCACGCGTGTCATATATAGTGCAGAGCTAATCTCGTGACAAATGTTATGCTCTTTTTATTTGAATCGTGGTATTTCATCAGACGTCTAAGTGTTTACATCCAGACTGTTTGCTTTGCGGGTTTATGTGTGTAGTTTTTACTGAGCTCCTAGAATATTCTGTTAGCCAGCAGGCGCATGTGAGCAAGGCAGATTAGTGTTCAGCTCAGTATTGATTTCTGTAAGCTATTTTAAAAGACACCGTCACCTTGTTACAGGGATGTGTTGTCATATACCAACAGAAGCCAATCATGCACAAAAATAACCTTAGTGGCAGCAGCCAAGTTGTGGATAACTGAGAAAATTATCAACTAACACGAGTTTACGAAGGTCTAGCAGGAAGATTCACAACACACATTAAACTCTGAAGATATTCCAAAAAACCTGAAAGACCTCTATATCTAACGGAACTAAAACAATTCTATATGTTCACAATGAAAATTAAATTAAAAATAATTTTAATGGAAATTTCATGTCGACTCTAACGAGCCACGTGCGTCATTTCCGTCACTTAGAAACAATGATATCACCATATTTTACACACTTCAAATGGGTTCAGTTTTTATCCATCTGGTTAGAAGAGTCTATGAAGACACAAATGACTTTAGAGGCAAGATGAAAATTGAGGTATTGGCTGACGTCTTATATTTGTGGTCATCTGTGACTGGACTTGTCATGAGAAGCTACACTGAAGCAACAGGTTAACTACTACAGTTTCAAATCCACATGTCAAGTGCTGTCTGATTTTTCAATAACTTTACAAAATCCTGCAGTTGTTGGAAGTAAGGTCAGAGTGGGAGAAAGATGCATTGGATCTCACTTTAATTTTATGGTCTTTCCATGGTCATTTAAGTCAAGTATCAATCATTGTTTAACTATGTGGGTTTAAAAAAATTATTTTACATCATTGTAAAAAACAACTTGAATTTTCAGATAAGTTAAATGTAATTAATGCACACCTGGTACTTTTGCTATGAAACACTGGGAAACATAAGGGTAGAAAAATTGCATCCCTTGTCCGCTCTCAGCAGCCGTGGCTCAGGAGGTAAAGCAGGTTGACCAATAACCGAAGGGTTGGCAGTTCAAATCCCACTCAGTCCCTGTTGTTCTGTGTTGCTCACACTGATGTTCGGTGGTGGTCGGAGGGGCTGTAGGTGCAAAATGGCTGCCACGCCACTGTCTGTCTGCCCCAGGGCAACTGTGGATACATATGTACCCTGGCTTAGGCCCCCCAGTAGGACTGACCTTAGACCTTAGAAACCTACTGGTGTATGAGTGTGTGAATGAGAGGCTAATGTAAAGCGCTTTGAGCACCATGAAGGTGGAAAAGCGCTATATAAATGCAGTCCATTTACCATTTACCATATGTGTTTTTCTACTGTGAGAGTGACTGAATATTTGATCCACTGTGTGCTCATGGAGTATGCGTTCATAGAAAAGTGCTATATAAATGTCATTCATTGTTATTCCTATTGGCCGCCTTATACGTAATAGTTTAAAATAGAAAATTGCCACTAATGATACTATTATACTATAGTACTGGGGGTGGTCAGATATTTGGCTTTGAAGTTTTCATATTTAACCCTTTAAACTTCCACTCTATTTCACCTAATATTCTTGATTAAGTAAATTTAATGCTGCTGTTGAACCATTTTGATAACAATCAGATGGTGTTTTCTGATATTATAAATGAAAATATTAAGATGAAAACTGGGATATTGGAGGCAGGTCCTGTTAAATGATGTGGATATTTATTGATGTTTTGATGTGTTTTGGACAACATATGGACATTTTTCTTTGTTTGTTTTTGGATGTTTTTGTTGGACTGACTGTGTTTGTTAGAATATGGTTCCTCTAGAGATAATTGTGACATAAAGGTTCATATCAGCTGTTTGACATTTGTGTTTTGAACAAATGAGTAATTGTACCTGTTGTGGATGTTTTATCGGGAAGTGTCTTATATCTTCCAATTTGTGAGAATCTCTGGTGTCAAACTACATTAGGTCATGTGACATTTAGGACAGGTTTGGGTGGTTTGAACATTTTCGAATGAACACTTCCTGCCTATATGTGGACCCTTGGAAGTTTTAATATGAGAGCTTTCATATCAGGATAAGTCATTTCTTTCTTGTGACTTTCTGTATGTAAACTTTAGACCTTATGCCTCAGGACAGAATACCAAAGTTTTACAGCGTGGGTGTAACTGAGTATTGTGAAATTGTCAGTCTTGTTTACCTACCTTCAACATTAAGTATCCTACCAACAGCTTCTCCACATTTTAATAATGTTTTAACACTGTGGTTCTCAAATGGGGGTACGTGGAGGTACTAAGTGGAATCAAAATAATGAGTTAAAAAAAAATGATAAGTTTGGATTTAAAAAAAATTAGACACAGATTTTACATCACTGTACCTCTTTTTTCTTACAAAAGTGTTTTGCCCATGTCAGGGGTATTAGACTAAAAATATGTTTCTAAGGGGGAACATCACTAAAACAAGTTTGGCACCCACTGTGTTAACAGATAAGGTAAAAACCAGGAACATGTATGTATGTATGTATATATATATATATATATATATATATATATATATATATATATATATATATATATATATATACTGAAAATGGGTTAAAAAAATAAATGTGTAAGTATTTTGATTTTGTTTGTGCCAAAAGAGGAAACTGGTTTAGTGAAGTGAACTATGTAGGAAGTGAAAGAGAAACCAAGATCAGTGTAGAGAGAATCTTCTTCCCCCTCTGTTGTACAGTTGTTCTGCTCATGCTAAGTCATGCATTTTCTTTGACTCCTCGTCCTGTTAAGCCTGTTAATGTCCATGTGAGGAGCCTCTTGTGTGGAAATTCCTAACCTCAGTGTGCAGGAAATACATTAAAAGAATAATCAACATTAATTATACTACAAAGCCATTCCACTCACGCTCAGGGACTCCTGAGGAAATTACTGATATGCTCCTTAAAAGTACAGTTCCTGTTCTCCAGTAGAGACACTACATCTGTGCTACTATTCGGTGCTTAAACTGCAACTATGTCACCTTTATAGAATAATCTGCTCTAGCAGGGTACCCACACATCCTGGAAAACTTGAAAATTTAGAGCATTGTTTTCCAGTCATGGAAATGATCTGGAAATTGATTAAAAATGGTTCAAATATCCAAAAAATAATCTTTGTTGTCCTGGAATTGTATTTTTCTGGTTTTGCTTTTTACTTTTTCTGTTTGAAACCCTTCACTGTTTGTAAGTTGAGGACATCTAAGTTCAGTCATGACCTCTACAGCACAATGTCTCCACCTACTGCACCTACATCGATAGACAGATTGGTTTGGAATCTTCCCCGTCTTAACGCTAACATAGCTTAGCTGTCAGCCCATCAGATCATGTACTCAGTCCACAGTGGATAACTGACTGTTTTGTTTTTTAATAAAGTCCAACGTGCCCTGGTCAACTAAATTGGTGATGCTAATTTCTGCTAACTTGTTAATGCAGATTTCCATTGTGTTAGCATACAGCTAATTGTTTAATGACGGTAATCAGTCTAAATTCATTGTATGTGGTCATACCATTAAAGGTGTCATTCCATTTCATTAATATTGTTGTGTTCTTCATTGTTATTGAATTAATTGTGTGTTGGTTCTATTAAAAAAAAACCTCAAGATTGTTTTGCTTCCAGCTGTTTTTGAAGAATAGAAAAATGACTGGAGGTGGAACAACAGAGTTTACCGGTACTTCCTCATACATGTCCACGGTGTGGTGATGAGGCATCTGTGATTGGCTCAGAATGTGTGAAGAAACGCTCTCCCCCTCCCCTCTGGCTCTGTGTGTGTTTACCATCCCAGAGTAACATCCAGCTAGGTTTGGTGCTGTCACTTGTTTTGAAAACATGCAGGGAAAAAGACGCTTTATTTCAACAGACCATGCTGTCATTTTTTAAGCTAAAACGAAGTCTGTGATGAGCTATTAGCGTCGTGCTTCGTCTGTCGCCATCCACAATTCACTAAAATCTCTTGTCCCTTAATTCTCAATGGATTTCAATTCTGATTGATTCATTAGATTGATCTAAGCATTGGCCACAAAACCTATCACTTTGTCAAAATTTGCCTTTGTAAACAATTTGTTTCCAACTTTGTTTATTTTTCCAGTCTGTCATTATAAGCACGACTCTTCCCTCAGGTCTCAACAGATTTAATTTCCTATTGATTCACTGAGTTTAGTTTCAATCCAAATCAAAGAAAGTAATTGTCCCAATATTAGTTTTTCACCAACAACCTCCTGCGTATCATTAACATCTTTTACCACAGTAACATGTCATTACCCAGTTACCCACTTTAGTTCAGTCAGATGTTACCCCAGGGGCCTTCCTATACCAGTCACACTGTTTTTGGCATTTGTTGATGAAAACACACACACACACACACACACACAATAGGGTTGATTTTATCATCTATTGAATGACTCCCTTTTGTTGATAGTAAGACATCACAGCTGTGAGGACCAGATGAACGCAGGGACATTGGAACTATGTTTTTGAAGTGTGTGCAGCAGCTACTGTGGCGCCGTCTTCTCTTGTAGATGCTAATGTTAATGCTACTTCAGATTCACTGCAATGGGGGAGGGGCTTTAACCCCACATGGGTGACGCTAATGTCCTGGTGACGTGTCGTGGACAGACTTTTTCTGAGTGTCTGGTCTGGGGACACACCACACAGACAGTGGAGGGGACACACCACACAGACGGTGGAGGGGACACACCACACAGACGGTGGAGGGGACACACCACACAGACGGTGGAGGGGACACACCACACAGACGGTGGAGGGGACACACCACGCAGACGGTGGAGGGGACACACCACGCAGACGGTGGAGGGGACACACCACGCAGACGGTGGAGGGGACACACCACGCAGACGGTGGAGGGGACACACCACGCAGCAAACACAGAATGTGTTGGTAACTGGGGGTGACCCATCAGATTCCAAAGGGAATGTGGAAAAGTGCTTTTCAGCGGAATGACACCTTTAAGGGAATACATTAACTGAAACAACATGAACCGTTTGATAAAATGAATTAGACTAAGACGTTCTACATGTCTAAGTTAAAACAAATGACACTTAACTGTCTCCATAAAATTGGTTTAGGTTTTTGTTTTATTGGGTAGTTTTCCACAATCAAATAGGCATTTATTTATTTACTCTCTCTCTGTCTCTCTCCCTCTCCCTATAAATATATATATATATATATATATATATATATATATATATATATATATATATATATATATATATATATATATAAAATGTATATTCCTGCACAATCACAGAAATGGCAGCAAAGAAACTGCCAACTAAAGAGTATGAGTTTATGACCAAATTCTGTCATGAATGTTCTGAAAAAGCTCCTGGAAATATCCTGGAAATGTCCTGGAAATGTCCTGGAAAATGATACCTGAAAAAGAGTGGGAACCCTGCCTAGTTAAATGCACCTTTTCACTTTCCAACTCACAGCTTGTTTATTTTATACTCTATTTCTTGTTTGTTTTTTAATAATAGTGTGTTGGTGTTCTCATACTGTAAATTTTCACACAGTATTAGTCTGACTGCACTAATTTCATTCACCGTCTCATGACAATTTTGTCTATTCTGATTTAAGGTTTTATGAGACTATTAAAACTCACCCTGAAAATGAAGTTAAAATGAAAAGTACCACAACAGACCAACACTCAGCTTTAATGGATGTCCACATGCTCTTGATTTTCTGAATAAACCACTGATGATTGCACACACTATTTAACCATCCATAACCCTTTTTTGTTTGGCAGAAAAGGACTACGAAAATGCAATCAAGTACTACTCGGAGGCCCTGGAGCTCAATCCATCCAATGCCATCTACTACAGCAATCGGAGCCTGGCGTACCTGCGCACGGAGTGCTATGGATACGCCTTGGCTGATGCTACGAAAGCCCTGGAGATAGACAAAAACTACATTAAGGGATATTATCGCCGCGCCACATCTAACATGGCACTGGGAAAGTTTAAGGCTGCACTTAAGGACTATGAGACGGTAAGAACTGTGTCTAAGACTTTAAATTAAATGGGGGTGACATGTAATTAAATGTTTTGTCGTTGTTAAACATTTTTAGATTAGCTTAGAATCTTTAACAAATGCTCGATGTAAAAGTCACTGTTTGATGTTGATAGAGAAACAGCAGAGGTGGTAAAAGTACTGACATACTGTACTAAAGTAGAAGTACAGCTACCTGTGTGAGAAAATACTGTGGTAAAAGTACTGATTCAACTCCTTTACTGAAGTCAATGTAAAGAGAAAAAAAAGTACAACTTCTAAATTGTAATAAAGTACAAAAGTAATAAATAAAACTGCATTTCTTTAATTACCAGTGACAAAATAATACTTAACTAGATCACTCTGAGAACACAGACCTCAGAAACAGGCAAGTCTGTCAAGGTTTGGATCTGGATGTTCAGAAGTTTTTTATAAACTAGTGTTCTGTGTTCACTAACCATTTATTTTATGGCTCATTAACAATCCCTTAAAGGGTTTAAAAACATTCCCCTGTTTTTCACATATGTCCATTTCAATATTCGACCACGTATGACGTCACTCTGACGTTATGTGACGTCGCACAACGACCAAATGTCACATGTTAGATCTAATGTTAAATATGAAGCACAAGATATTGTCTGATTTAACTAAATATGTCAATAACCTGCTTTAAGGTAAAGGTCATACATTTACCAAATATACCATTGGTGCGACGTCATGTGACGTCTTTACGTGAAGTCATGGAGCCTATGGGTGTTATCTCATCTAAGGTCAGAGGAAGTGAAGGAAAAAAACAGCTGATACTATCTGGTCTGGATTCTGAGATATCACCACTGATGTGTTTGAACTGTTGACCTTCACTGGCACCTTGACCTTTATAGGTCAAAATGATCAATGACGTCACGTTTTGACATCATATGACACCAAGCCAACGGTATATGTGACCCTCCACCACAAAACCAGGCATAAGTGGCGCTGAGCCGTTCAGAGCTACAGCCAAATTTAGGCTGGAAGGTGATTTGTTATTAGTGTTTACACCTTATCAAAAAACGGTACCTTAACACCTCTATGTTCACTTCCTGTGGTCATTACATTGAAATCCAATCAATAAAGGTGTTTATTGAGTCAATTATTTAAGCGGTGACAAAAGTTCAGGTATTGCTGAGCAAAGACAAAGACGACTTCCACCTCTTTTCGCCGAACAAAACGATCTCCGTTCCGTGGGTAAACACCCAAGTGTTTGGTACGAGGTAAAAGCTTATATTGAATGTTCTGTCCAATGGTGTAAGCCAAATGATTATAATACGTCACACTTCTGTCCTATTATTATAATATATAAAACTTCTGTGACATGTCCATCAGAGTGTCCTTTAACATCTGTCAACAATTTGTGTCAATCGGATACAAATTATTATGCGTTGCTAAGGACTTCCTACCCCAAAACAGTCCAAAACTTTAACGGACAATATCTAAAAATATGCAAATTGTAAAATATGTCCAAATGTGGATATTAAAATGACCATAACTTTGGTTCTACTTGTGATAGAAACATCATTTTTTCACCATCTTAAACCTTAGTTTTCACTCTACCAAGATACACACATAACTCTGTTTGGATTTACACACACTTATGTCTGGTTTACTGGTGGGGGGTCACATATTTGTAAAATATATGACCTCTACAGTGCTCTGGTTCTATTTGTGATGTTAAATTCCATACATTCTGCACTGAAAATGTTTTTTTTTTTTTTTAAATAGTGCAATAAAGTTGAGTTGTTGTTGAATAATCGTGATTAATAATCATGATTTCAATTTTGATCCAAATAGTCGTGATTATCATTTCTTCCATAATCGTGCTTCTGGACATGATCTTTTTTCATTTTTTTGATATTATGAATATTCATTATTAAAATAATAATAAAAAAAACACTTAATGGGACCTTTGACATATAGCAATGTACTTGTAGTTGTATTTATTTATTTGTTATGTTTTCCCCTAATTCAAAGACCATACATTTTGGTTGGGCCACATTTGGGTTAATGAGAATTTGCCCACAAAATGTATAAAAATGTGAATTTTTTTTTTTTAAATGACCTAGTGTGAAAGAAAAAACAGTAAAGTTATGCAATATATGGGATTTATTTAATATTTAACCAATAAAACCTCAGGGTCACCTGATTTTTCTTAATTTTAAAAAAATGTTCATTTTTTACGTTTCATGTGAATCACCCACATGCACACACTCACCCCAACCCTTCAGAAACCAGCTACAGCTAAGAGCTAGTTCATAAATTTTGGAAGTGCAGTGAGCATTTCCAATTTTGTCTTGGAAATATGATGAAATATAAATGAGTTTTAGTTTTTCCACCTTTCTGAAACCAACCAAAACCCTGGACAACGTAGTGAAAGGTGTCGTGTAGCCGACAGAGCTGAATGTTTCCTTTTCTTTGTCAGAACAACACAAGGTTCTCTGGTTCCATCTGTTGATCTGTCACAATGTGTTAGGCTCGTCATGTTGCTTTAACAGCCCAAAGTAGGGATTATCCTTTTATCCAGTCATGATGCAAAGTAGATCCAGTCTGAATGCTCTCATACCGCAGCTAAATTTGTGTCCATTGTTGTTCGGGCGTCTGTCTTAATATGCCGTATAAATATAGCAGCGTTGTATCGACGTACACCTCATGTATAGTGTGAGTAATTGACTGCACCAACAGCGCCGACCACCACTGTGACAGAAAATGAGGGATAATCCTAAATAAAATGAAAAAGTTGGAACTTTTATAGGGAGCTTAAGACTCCGCCCCTTCCACGAGGCTCATTGGGGCCTCAGATCAGAAAATTAATGAATGGTATTTGATGGTAAATAAAATGCTAAAATGGTATCTGGTTTGTCGTGTGACCTGAATCACACACATGTTGTAGCTCATAATAAATGATAATTATTAATGTGTTTCATCTGCTTCTGTTAACCAACGGCTGATTCATCTGTGAGTAAAACCTATTAATAATTTAAACTACACGCCTGGAGAACATGTGACGTCACCACAGACTCCACAGCTGAGTGGAGTGTGACGTCACATCCTCCACTCACTGTAGTCTCTTACTAAGCCCACATAAAACCTAACCCACATAAAACCTAACCCACATAAAACCTAACGTCATCATAAACAGCTGCTCTGTCTATGACACATTAATATGTATTATTAACCTTTACTATCATATGTGAATTTCAGAGCACTGGTCAAACGGATTCAGAATTTATCTTGACTCGCTCCATTCACTCCCGTTGACTCCCATTCACATTTTTTGCGAGCTGATCACCCATGGACCGGAAGTAGAAGAGCGTGACTTCGCCTCTCCATAGGACTCTGAGGTGTTCAACATGAGTCATTTAAGCAGTGCATATCATGAGTGTCAAACTCAGTTTAGTTCAGTTCCACATTCACCTAGGGCAGCACGATTATGGAAAAATTATAATCCCCATTATTTGGATCAAAATTTATATCCTGATTATTAATCATGATTTTTTTCAACAATAAAATTTTTTTACTTCATTGCAGTATTTTGAAAAAATAAAATTTCGGGGCAGAATGTAATTTAACACCACAAATTGAAATATAACCAAGAATGTACTAAGGGATGGGAAAAAAAAAGTAATATACTCAAGTCTTAAATAGTTTTTTTTTATATCCACTCCGTCCATTCTGAGAGAAGTGTCTGTAGAAGGAAAAAAAAGTATGTGTCGTGTTGCTGTTTTTACTGTCAGCTGCTGAAAAGTCATTATTTGGCGGCTCGGTGTGTCCACTAGGGCATTAACGACTTCAGTTTTTTTCAAGTCGACATATCTGTCAATAAAGTCACGTTGTGTCAACTGGGTCATGATGACGTCATCACATTGTTAGTGGACAAACAACAGACACACGCTAAAAAAACTAAACAAAAACCACAGACACACGTCTGTCCAGTAATGAGCAACTTATATAAAAGTTCAGTAACAACGTAAAAATGTCCACTGACACTAACAGCATTTAACACCAACTAAACAAAGGCTAACGTTAGCAAAGAGTTTAGTGTTAAATGTAAGTGAACATCAGTAGGTGAACATATGTCTGCATTTAGTCTGGACCCACGGCTCTAAAACTGGACTGTCCACACGTCTGTCACATGTCCTCACTTTTTATATTACATGTAATAAGTTTAAGGGCAATAAGAAGAACACAACACTGTCCATATCATGTGTTTGAAGAAAAAAGAGTGTGTTGTCATGATGTGGGTTGTCTGTGCTGTTTATCACAGGTTAGCTAATGCTGCTAGCACCACTAACATTAGCCGATACCTCTACAGATGCTGTGTGGGTTTTTTTAAACTAAAGTGAAGTATTTCTACACATGCATGTGTGTGTGTGTCACTATTGTTTTGTTAGCCCACCACAACTGTCTGACCTGCAGGTGTGTTGTTTATGTCTGGTCTGTGTTTACGCGTGTGCGAGAGAGAAAGAATAATATGCGACTTGTCGACTCCTCCAAATTTAAGTCGACTTGTGCTACGAAAGTCGACATTTTAGTTAATGCCCTAGTGTCCACTACCGCCTTCGGTACCATTTATATTTTCAGTTCAGAAGCATCTCACTGCAACCCACAGGAATGGAGGATATCGATATCAGTTACTGCCCCTCTGTTACTATTGCATTCTGGGATTTGCATTCATTTTGATCTCACTGCGACCTGTGGGAAGGGAGGATGTTCCCACAGGTCAATGTTCATAATTTTTAAAGATATGTTATGGACTTTATAACCTACACCACAATGCAGAAGAGCTTGTGCAGTGGAATGACTGATGCAGGCTGTTTTTATTTATTTATTTATTTATTTAACCTGAAGGCAGAAATTTATGACCGGGCAATGTTGTAGCAGTCAAATGGTCATTGGTTAAAATCCCTAATCAGTATCCTGGTTAAAATGCTTGGATGCTGTGCAACAGAGCCTGCCTAATAATAAATTAAATGAATAAATAAATCATGATTTTGATTAAAATTGGATTAATTGTGCAGCTCTACTACAAAATCAATTACAGTAATTAATAAAAAACAAGTTAATATATACATAATTGCAGGACCTCTGATGTGACTACTGCGCACACGTACATTGTGATGTCATTGCGAAAACAATATATTGTGCAGATCTAGTTTGGATTCAGTTTTTTGTGGCTGTGGTGAGATTTATTTATTTATTTATTTATTTCTGTCGTGCTTTGATGCCAGTTGATGATTAACTGGTGTTTTGTGTTTTAGTTTTTTTTAATTACTGTTCTGTTTTTCCTCTTGCGATGGCAGGTAGTGAGAGTTCGACCAAATGACAAGGACGCAACGATGAAGTATCAGGAATGCAGTAAGATCGTAAAACAGAAGGCTTTTGAGAGAGCGATCGCCAGTGACGAGATCAAGAAATCTGTTGTTGATTCTCTGGATATTGAAAATATGAGTAAGTTGTTTTATTGCACATACACGTAACACATGTTAAAACTATAGAGATGCATTTACGACTCATCTTTAGTTTGTTAAACGCTAAATAATGCTTCTCGGAGTACATACTTACAGTTGTTTTATCCAATATCTACTGAGGCAGATGAATTTGAGGACGTGGTTTAAAATGTGCTGTATTTGAACAAACGCTCAATAATGTTAAAAATGTTAAACAAAATGCGAGAAAGAAATGAATATAGAAAGAACTGAGGAAATGTGGAACACAATATGGGAAATGCAAATCTCCACAAACTCACTAACTTAGACTTTTTACAGGAACAACTTTATCCCATATTATATACCTCTGCTCAACATTGAACTTGTCAGCTGGTATGATACCTACGGTGGCCACAGGGGCGAACGACAAAAAACACTGCAAACACATAAAACTAATGCAACACAAGTGAAACTGCAAGAGAAAAATGCTGCAATAACAGAAACCAAGCAGAAGCAAAAAACGTACAAACCCCCAAAAACAACTGGGAGAGAGAAACGCTGCTAATACACTCCACAACAAAACAGAAGTTCACCAACATAAAATGGAAGAAGGTTGATTCTCATTTCACCTCTTACCCCTACCCTCTTCAAATGGAGCTACAAGGGGTAGGGCTTGAAAATCAACCCTTATGAATTGGGGACCCCCCCCCCCTTCAACACTCGCCTACGTCATCAGTTCACTCCTCCAGTTGTTACGTAACCAAAAACCACAGCTTTAACCAGAAGTTAAACTAACATGTCTGCTGTTTTCTGACCCTGCTGTTTGTGTTCTGTTTTTTTTTTTTTTTTTTTTTACTTTGTCTGTTGTAAAATTCAAAATACAGTTAAAATAAAGTACTGTATTAATGAAGCTTGATGGTAGGTGTCTAATATTCTCTGCACGTATCAGGTTTGTGTATGTGAAGCCAGATCTAATGACTCACCAAATGCATTGAGCGAGTCATCTGATCCCTTCACCTACGTTTTATTCTGATCTGAAAATAAAATGGGTTTTTATTGCAGCGATTGAGGATGACTACGTGGGCCCCAAACTGGAAGATGGGAAGGTCACGTTGACGTTCATGAAGGAAATGATGGATTGGTTCCAGGACCAGAAGAAATTGCACAGAAAGTGTGCTTATCAGGTAAGTAGAGCCGTTTAGGACCGCAGGGGTCAACGCTCATGTTGGTACTTAAACCAAGTTTGATGTAAATTGGGGCGTAACCACTAAAATAAAAATATAATGATAAATAATGTCAACTCCAAATTTTCCAAATTAGCAAGGGATAATTTTTGATAGTAACTGGTGTTCCATGTATTATCCTGCTTATTCTAGGGGTTATTACAGTTTATTACTGTCACTACTCTAACACACTAGTGTTGTAAAATAGACAGAAGGGGGGTGCAGAGAGTTTTAGACGGAGAAAAGAGAGACACGGATGTACGCAGTCAGGTCGGAGCAGGTGTTGTCCCGTTCCTGCAAATAAATACTGAAAATGAAGCTCACTGGAACTGCTCCTTGTTTTCTAAAAACCATCATAGAGGAGTTAACTGAGGGGTAAAATACTGGATATTCTGTACGAGATGAGGACGGATATTTCCCCTGATTTCCTGACTACGGTAAGGATAACATTAGCATAGGTTAACACTGGATAAGCTAGCAGTTACAACCAAGCTAATATTTACTTTAAAAGTGGCCGAACTACCTGCGGAGTGATATGGTACAGTGAATCTGAAGTGACTAAACCCGTTGCCATGGCAGCGGGCGTTAACGGCGCAGCAGGCGGTTATCGAAAATAATCTGCCCGCTGACGTCATTCAAAGTGAACGGAACGTTCTAGAGGGACGTAGAATAATGTGGTGAAAATGTTCACATCTACCAACTGTCCTTTAAAACAATGTGAATAAACTAAATGTAATTTTAACAAGATCATGACTCAGTTTATCATTTACATACGTACAGATTACTGTATTTTCTGGACTATAAGGTGCACTTAAAAGACTTGAAAGAATTTAGACTTTTCAATCTCATAATTTTGGCTTTTTACCTAAGAATTTTGACTTTTATGTCATAGTTTTTACTTTTGTATCTCATGATTTTGACTTTTTAGCTCATAAATTTGGCTTTTTAGCTCATATTTTTTCTTTTTATCTCATAACTTTGGCTTTTATCTCATAGTTTTGACCTTTTTTTATTTCAAGGTTTTGACTTTTTAATCTCATAATTCTAGCTTTTTATCTCAATTTTGGCTTTTATCTTATAATTTGGGCTTTTATCTCATAATTGTGACTTTTTATCTTATAATTTTCACTTTTTACCTCATAATTTTGACTTCCCTTAATGTGCCTTATATTCCCCTGAGCCTTGTATATTAAAACACCTAAAAAATAAACCATTCATTGACAGTGCACCCTACAGTGCAGGAAATCCAATATTTATAATTTAACTCCAGTAATAGAAATACTTTTTTTTTTTTAACAGCTTTTTGAGCCACAAATATTCAGGCACCTCTAAAATGATACCTGATTTCTCATATTATCAAATATGATCAGAGTTTGAACAGTGTCTGGGAGGGACCGTTGTTTGGCTCTGATCATTATTTGCACGGTTTTGTAATAAAATAAGTCACTGAATTTCATAACCTGGGAATTTAGAAAGAGTGGAGTTCTGTGTGCACAACAATACGCTTTATAGATGATTGGTACGATGATGTGATACAATTATTGAATTAGTTGTTCGTTGGCTCCATAATTCCTCTATTATTTACAGTTATTGAAAAGCACTGATGGTATCAACACAATGTGCTTTAATAAATGTGTGAGAACAGGGACCACCAGCTCATATAGACAGTCTGGTTTTACCTTCAGTGAGCTTCTAAATAAACAAAGTCACTAAACTGAATTAAAATAAAGTAGATCACACATTGACTGATCTACAAATGTGATTTTATTTGTATTCTTTTTTTAGTCACAACTGGTGTGTGGTCATTTCATAAATGCAGAAGATCAGGTTGAGCAAGAAGGAAATCTAATAATAATAATAATAATAATAATAATAATAATAATAATAATACCTCAAACTTATATAGCACTTTTTTAGACACTCAGATTCTTTACATAAGAGAGAAAACCTGAGCAAGATTTAAAGTGAGAAATGAACAACAGACTAAAGCCTTTATTCTCACCTTGAAAAAAATATTAATATAATGAAACATTTAGGAAATTACAACTTTAGTTTATTGTGCATTATAAAAGATAACAAATGCATAACAAAGTAAAAGTGAAAAAAGAGAAGCCAAAAGCTTAAGATGCTTCTATAGACCCTTCATCAACTTAATTAGCACTTAAAATAAATCAAATGTGAAAAGTAACTTAATAAAGTCAATAAAACAATAAATTAAAACACAAATACAAAAGAAATGACCATTACTAGAATAACGCATGGACATGAATTAAATATAGACTTTAAGGACAAATAATAAAAAGAAACAAAAAACTTAGGTAAATGAGGGGTTATTTAATTCAATTCAATTCAATTTTATTTATAAAGCCTTAAATCACAACAACGTCGTCTCAGAGGGCTTTACAAAAACATAATCAACTACAGAAATACATGAAAAGTCCCAGGCATCCCCTGTCCTTAGACCCTCCTTCTCGGCAAGAAAAAACTTCCAAACCCAGTGGGAAAAAGAAGAAATCTTGAGGAGCAGCTATAAAAGCAGCTTTAGTATGACCTTTGACCTTTACACTTGCAGAATACAATGTAATATTAAACTCCATAGATTAAGAATGGGATGACACTTGAGTGTATTTCAAGGCAGGTGAGCGAATACTTTTGGTAATATAGTGTGTGTGGGTGTATGTGTGTGTATGTGTATATATATATATATATATATATATATATATATATATATATACATATCTGTAGTGCCTTATCATGAATTGAAGCAGGTGAACTGGAAGAGGGAAACATCTAGGACACTGGGTCACAAGGACTGGACTGGATAGTGGAAGTGGACGAACAAATGAGTTTTAACTTTGATTCCCTTTTTTTTTTCCTTTCAGATTTTGGTACAAGTTAAAGATGTTTTATCAAAACTACCAAGTCTTGTGGAAATCACATTAAAAGAGGTGAGAACTTTGTTAATTTTCTGCACATTTAAGAGTAAATGTGTGTGTGTTTTTTATATATTGTGGTACAAACTTAAATCCTGTTTTTTATTTTGGCTAGTTTTATTACTAAATCCAACTGCCTCAGGGTTACTACAAACTGACTGCACTTAATGGATTTATTTTAATACTATATTTTATTTTATATCTTTAATAACTTTTGAGTCTTGCACTGTAAAGAACTTAATAAGGAAATGTGTATATATACAGTATATACACACACAGTGGTACCTCAACTTAAAAAATTAATTTGTTCCAGAAGTGGTTACATACCATGAATTTTTCACTCGCATTTTACATGTAAAAGGCCTGATTGGTTCCCAGACTCCAAATACCACCCCCTAAACCCTTTAAAAATGATAAAAGTAGACATACTTTATATGAAATATGTGTTAAAAGTCAAAGTAAATGTACATGCGGGTCATTTTCATACCCGACATGCGGGTCATTTTCATACCCGACATGCGGGTCATTTTCATACCCGACATGCGGGTCATTTTCATACCCGACATGCGGGTCATTTTCATACCCGACATGCGGGTCATTTTCATACCATTGTGTTTGTTTTAATTGTCACTTTCACCTTCAACAATGTATGTTGATGGACGTTTGGTGAAATATCGATCCAAAGACGATTGACTTTGACCACTTTTCATAATCTTCCTAAAATACGCAGGGCGTACGTCATCAAAGTGGGCGATAGGACGACTGAACATTTTTCCAAGAATTTGGAAAGTTGATGAAATGTTTCCATCATGTCTTTATAATTGGTGCTGATGGAATGATGGCTCCTCTTCCTCTTTTTTATCATCTCCTGTTTCACTTCTATTAATAACACAGCCACTTCTTCTTTTCATTCGCACCAGAATCACTTTCTTTGGGCTCATAATGAATAATGAATACGTACTGTAATAAAGTTTAAATGAACACACTGGGAAAAACTCACCAAACAACAGTAACTCTGTGATGAATGAGGGTCAAAGGTCACCAAGAACATCATGGGTAGCTCCCTCATAGCCAATGGGATGTTGCATACAGTATGTACAGTACTGTATTTACGTCTTGGGGTTTCGGCTCATAGATTGAATTTTCTTTCGTATTCAGACGAAAAATTGACATAAAGTTTTTTCATTACTTGGATTATTCATTATCTGGGTCTTTTGTAAGTTGGGGTATGACTGTGTGTGTGTGTATGTATATATATAGTACTGTTTCTATTGATCTGATAAACCCTTTTTAACTTTAAAACAAAAAAATAAGAAGTCATTAAATAGCATAAGCCAACTGTTTCTAATTAAAATACAGTGTTATTAATATTGGGTGGCCTTTTTAACACTGTCTCTTTTCCACAGTCAGAAAAAATAACTATTTGTGGTGACACCCACGGGCAATACTACGATCTCCTCAACATCTTCAAGTTGAACGGCTTACCTTCAGAGACCAACCCCTATGTATCCTTTACTGTGGAACTCATCCTCATTTTCATATATCTCTGTAGTTGATTGTTTTTCTGTAAAGCCCTGTGAGACGACTTTGTTGTGATTTTTGGGCTTTATAAATAAAATTGAAATTAAACTTTCTGCCCATTTAGCTTTAAACGTCTTCATTCTGCACACTTCAACAGACACTCTGGTGGTTTCCATGGAAACGGGTGCATTCCACTCTCGTTATTAACTGGTGTTTCAGAGAAGGTTTTGATTGGACAGAACGGCCTGGATGTCGACTGGAAGGAACAATCGCATCCACTTCCTGTTTTGTGTTCGTTTGAACCATCAGCATGGAAAGACAGATACATTTGATTTGACATTTATTTTTGTGATAATTACAAAAGCAGCAGCTCGACTGAATCAAAAAAACTAATGCTGACGGCAGAATAATCATGACGACACCGGAACCATGTGCAGAACGACAGGAATAAAGTGTTTACATGGGACAGGAATTATTGAATTGGGAATTAAGATTGGACCAGTGACTTTATTCGGAATTATCATTTTCAACTGGAATTAGGTGTTTACATGCAGAATTAACTTTTATTCAATTTATATAAATATATGTACTTTATACTCTTTACATTTATATAAATATTTGTACTTTATACTCTTTACATTTATATAAATATAAACCAGTCTATTCTCAGAATAGACTGGTTACTTTTTCAAACTAAACAGATGTGACAGTAATAACACATTCGGGCAGTTGTGGTTCAGTTGGTAGAGCAGGTCAGCCTATGACTATAAGGTTGGTGGTTTGCATCCCAGCGAAGTCGAAGTGTCCTTTGGCAAAGACACTGAACCCTTAGTCTCCCAGTAGGACTGATGGAACCTTTGGAACCTACTGGTGTATGAATGTGTGTGAATGGGTGAATGTGAGGCTAATGTGAAGAGCTTTGGAACAACTATAGAAGTGAAGAACATTTAACATTTACTAAAAAAACAAAAAAAACAAACCTCACTTCAGAGGGAAAATCATGATAGGAACTGGGACTTTTATCTCACGATTGTGACTTTTTAATGTATAGTTATATCCTTTTATTAAATCTAATGTATGATTAGAATTTTGACTTTTATCTTGAAAAATTAGATATTTTTTATCTCACAATTATGCATTTTTATCTCATATGTACAGTATGTCTTTATCTGAACAGAAATAAAAACTCATGTAAACAGGCCTATTGAAATAGTTTGTAGATGATACGACTGCCATTCTTTGTTTCATTACCTTATTCTGGAGTGTTCCGTTTTTAAATGTGCTACTTTTTGTTGTCATATTTTCTTCCTAAGAAGTCCTTAACCGCCGCCTTCAGCTGTTCAACGGCGATTTCGTGGATCGCGGCTCTTTCTCCCTCGAGGTCATTCTCACGCTCTTCGGCTTCAAGCTCCTCTTCCCCGACCACTTCCACTTGCTCAGAGGTGAGGAGTGCTCGAACGGCACCGTCTTCCGGGGTCCGCGCGGCGAATGTTCAAGCTGGTAACTATGGCAACTGTGTCGACCCACAGGTAACCACGAGACGGACAACATGAACCAGATGTACGGGTTTGAAGGGGAAGTTAAAGCCAAGTACACAGCCCAGATGTTCCAGCTGTTCAGCGAGGTCTTCCAGTGGCTGCCTCTGGCACAGTGCATCAATAACAAAGTATTGGTGAGTGATCACAACTGGGTTCGATGTAGGGCTGATATCAGAAAAAAATAACAGGCAAATAAATGAGAGCAGTAAATTAATGAAATAAAAAGAGTAAATGACATAACATTTCTTGGAGTCATAATTAACAGCAAATGCTCCTGGAAGTCACACACAGGGCTCTACACTAACTTTTTTTTCCAGGAGCACACGTACCCCTAAGTTAACAAATTTAGGAGCACACAAAAAAAAAAATAGGGGCACAAGTAGGTTTTAGTTTTAAATGTTTATTTATTTACAGTGCAGTACTTACGCACAGATACTAACATTGTTGAATGACTGCTGTCATTTGTGTTAATTTAGAGCAGACCATAACATAACTTTGTATTATGGGATGCTTTGTCCTTTGATACATTTTAGAACGTTGTATTGGCTGCCTTGTTATTAGATCCATTTTAGAATGATTAACCCTTTAACTCCTGAGACTGAGACACAGTAAAAAATAAAAAGATAAAATAAACAACACAATGAACAAAAAACAGTCAAAGTGATCAGTAAAATGAACAAAAATGAATAATAAACCAACAAAATAATATGTAACATGAACAAAGTAAGACACTAACAGAACACAATTAAAGAAAAATAATAAAATAAAAAAAACAGAAAAATAAACAAAATAAGCAATAGAAACTAATAAATATTCACAAAATAAGAAATAACGTGGAAAAAAGGCAAAAAACAACAACCCACAAAACCCAAAATGAAGTAAAAAAATAAAAAAAGGAATAAATAACTAGTGTTGTAATTTGGTTCCAGTAGTTTTAGTTTGGGCTTTTTCTTTTTCTTAATCACTTGCTTTTCGACACCTGTACATCAGTTCCATGAACAAAATTCTCAGTAAAATAACAGTTAAAAAAACACTTGAATTTGTCTGAATTTTTAAACTAAACCATCCACTCAGAACGTGTCAGCGCTGACGCATCAGGAGTTAAAGGGTTAATCCTTTCAATATGTGCCGTGTTCGTCTCTATGTGGAGCTGTTCACACACTTTTAATTTATTTCTAGTAGCTTTTCATTAACTCCTCAGGTCTGTGTGTCTTATTGTTGCTGCAACAAGCACTCGCACATGTGCGACTGTTTTGTTTTCCTCTTTCGCACTTTGAAATATTTGCTCGCAAATGCGAGTGAAATGGGCGCACTGTAGAACCCTGGTCACACATACAGAACATTACAGCCAAAATAGTCAGTCAATTGCAATATTGACCCTTTAAATTTCCACTCAATTTCACCTACATTTCTTAATAAAGTAAATTGAATGCTGCTCTTGAACCATTTTAATAACGTGCAATTGTTCTTTGTTTATATTATAAATTAAAATATTAAGACGAAAACTGCAACATTGGAGGATATTTGTGGATATTTATTGACGTTTTGGACTACATATGGACATTTTTTTTTTTAGTTTATTTTGGATGTTTTTGTTGGATTATGACTTCTTTGTTGGAATATGGTTCCTCTGTGGATAATTATGTGACATAAAGGTTCAGATCAGCTGTTTGTCAGTTGTATTTTGAACAAATTAGTGATTGTACCTGCTGTGGATATTTTATCTGAAAGTGCTAATTATATATGTTGTGATGTGTGAGAATCTGTGTTGTCAAACTACATTAGGTCATGTGACCTTTGGGACAAACTTAGGTGGTTTGATTTACATTTTTGCGGACTACTTCTGGCCTATATGTGGACCATTGGAAGTTTAAAGGGTTAAATAAAGTCAAATATCTTGTAAACCAGTCATCACTGTACACATGGTTCTGTTCCTTCATTCTCTCATACATGGCCTACTGTGTGGAGGTGTGGGGAAACACATACAAAACAAACAGAAATAATATTCAGGCTTCAAAAAAGAGCAGTAAGTATTGTAACTAAAAGCACCTTCAGAGAACCATCAAACCCACTATTCATTAAATTAAAGGCATTAAAATTCAAGGACTTGGTCAACCTCAAAACAATTCAACTAATGCACAAAGCTAATTTAAATCAGTTATCACAAGGTGTCCAAAGGTTGTTTCAAGTGAGGGAAAACAAACACAATCTGAGGGGAATTTATATGTTCCACAAACAGCCTGTATGTACCAACTCATTGTATATCAGTTAAAGGAGTTAATGTGTGGAACAACTGCAGTGAAAAACGGAAAACCTGCAAATCGTTAAAGTTTAAACACATTTTTATGAAGTTTTATGAAGAGTTTCTATGGTCAGGATCCTGCATGTTTTAGATATTTCCTAGCCTAGGATCTAGTCTGTCCCCAGTGGCCGCAAATGGTATTTGCTATGGGGAGACAGACTAGACAGCCTAGGATCTCAAAATCTCAACTGGGTCGGACCAATCAAATCGCGAGGGGCGGGATTGGAGCCCACCCTGCCTCATGACGACACGTAATGTTGTAGTCGCAGAGACGTAGCAGCTAGCCCACCAAAGAGAAGAAGAAGGCGTAGCTGCTAGCTAGCACACATTGCCGTAACACCAGTTGCTAGCTGCTAGACAACATGGCTCATCACCAGGAACAACCATTGGAGCTGGCTTTGGCAGCAACGCTAGGTGATTTAAAATTACAGTTTTCCCTGCGAGAGGAGCAGAAAACGGCACTTAAGCTGTTTTTGGAAAAAAGGGACGTTGTCGGAGTTTTGCCCACCGGGTATGGCAAAAGTTTGATTTATCCAATAGCGTGGCGTTGTGTAAAGAGAAAACTTGACAGACAGCGGTTATCCCGCCCACAAATTTGCCTAGAATTTCTAGACTGTCCCCGGAGCAAATGCAGTTTGCGGCCACTGGGGACAGTCTAGATCCTAGGCTATATATTTCCCTCTTCCACATGATTCAGTTTAATCATTCTAAAATGGATCTAATAACAAGGCAGCCAATACAACGTTCTAAAATGTATCAAAGGACAAAGCATCCCATAATACAAAGTTATGTTATGGTCTGCTCTAAATTAACACAAATGACAGCAGTCATTCAACAATGTTGGTATCTGTGTGTAAGTACTGCACTGTAAATAAATAAACATTTAAAACTAAAACCTACTTGTGCCCCTATTTTTTTGTGTGCTCCTAAATTTTTTAACTTAGGGGCACGTGTGCTCCTGGAAAAAAAAGTTAGTGTAGAGCCCTGTCCTCATCTATGGGTGCACCACAGAAACAAACTGTCCATCCAGGTCTCTGCAGATGTTCAAAGGACGAACATACCACCGCCGTTTGTGCTGCTGTTCTTCTCTGCCGTTAACGTCAAAAGTATCAATAGAATGAACTCCTCTTCAGTTGTCATTTTGACTGACGTCACCTGCAAAAGTCATAGATGATTCTGCTGCCACCTACTGCCTGAGTGGTGAACTGCAGCCGACGCACAGCCTGTGACGCTTGTGTCGACGTGTACAAATATGAAAAGAGGGCACCTCACTCGCGTCATTCGTGTTGCGTCGACTATGTTTGAGCCCTAATAATGACGGAATAGTTTCCAGGTGTAAGGAAGGGAAGAGTGAAATATCTAAAACATGCAGGACACTGGCCCCTCCAGGACTGGAGTTTGACACCCCTGCTCCAAGTGGAAATATGAATCTGTAACAAGGAGCAAGTTTCCCTTTTTTCTGAAATGCTTTCTTTTCTTCTGTTGGTTGTATATACATGCTCTGAGCATGACAATACTACAAAGGGGTAGGACTAGATAAGTTTTATTAACTTCATCCTATACCCTTTTGAACAGACATGGGTAAACTGTTCCCAAAGGGCTGGTGTGGCTGCAGGTTTTTGTTCCAACAGCAGCAGAACACCAGACTGGACTCACTTGGTCTCAGTCTTCAGAGTCGTTTGGTCAAACTGTGAACTCTTGGTTGGTTGGAATAAAACCTGCAGCCACACCGGCCCTTTGTGGAATAGTTTGGACATGCCTGCTTTAGAACAAGGTACAATTATCTAAAGAGTTGGTGATTTAATTTAAGCCTAAACACTTTGTATGTTTTACTTATTTGGTTGTGACCTGTTCCAATAAACAAATAAATGAAATGAAAGTGAAACCCTTCAGTTGACAGGTCAGTTCATAACACATTCATAGCAGTTGTCATAAACTGCACATAAAACATTAATGACTGTTTCATGAGACATGACTCAACATTCATACCAAACCTTTCATGAATGTGGAAGACAGAACGACGTTTCAAAATAAAAGTCCAACAATCGCAAAGCAGCACTGGCGTTTTTTCCCCCCAAACCTCTGACCATCACATCACATCTGAGTCGGTGGGCTAGTCCAGTCCAGTGACGATTTGTATTTACCGTAAATTCCGGACTATAAGCCGCGGCTTTTTCAGTGATGCGGCCAATTTATGTAATTTTTCTAACGGCCGCCAGCGGCGCTTGAGTAGAAAAGGTAAGATTTAGACCGGTGGAATATATGCGTCAAGGAAGACTGAATGAAAAAGGAGGGGCGGAACAAACGCAGGGTGACGGGTTTAAGTGGGGACTGGTAAGGGTGAGGGACAGACAAAAAAAAAGGTGAAGATAAAAGTTGCTTAAAGAAAAACCCGCGGCGGTGTGTGAGAGAAGACAGAGGCTCGACCAGACCCTGTGGATTTTTTTTTGCACGTTGGCACGGAGGAGTTTGACCTGAACTCTCTGCCAAAGATTAAAGTTATCACTGACTCTGCGATAGATGAGGCGAGGCAGCGACCAGCCACCTGTTTGTGGACGCGGCGGACAATAGTGGATATATATTTTTCCCTCCCTTACCTTTGGAAATATACACTTTTTTTTCCTTGGATTACTTTTAACGGGACCCGGACTCTGCAGGTCTGCATCAAACCTTAAGTATCATTTTCCCTTCATTTTGCCGGCTGTGATTTTTGGACTGTGGACTTTAATGAAGGACATTTAGTTTCATTCGCGGGACTTGAAGTCGGGTTTGGGTTAATTTTGTGTTTGTGTTACATGTTTTAATGTGGGCACATGCGGCTTATATACAGGTGCGGCTTGTGTATGTACAAAATCTGTTTTCCTCTTAAAATGAGGTGGGTGCGGCTTATAATCAGGTGCGCTCTATAGTCCGGAAATTACGGTAAATCTTTGTAAAAAATGTGTATTTATTATTTGTATTTATACGTGTATATTCACACACACACACACAAATTATTCATTCATTCATTCATTATCTGAACCCGCTTTATCCTCACGGGGGTCACTGGGGGCCTAATCCAGCTACAATGGGCGAAGGTGGGGTACAACCCTGTATGAGACGCCAGTTCATCTCAGGGCTGAACATATATAGACAAACAATCACTCTCACATTCACACCTATGGACAATTTTAGATTAACCAATTAACCTATCAGTGCATGTGTTTGGATGGTGGGAGGAAACCGGAGTGCCCGGCGAAAACCCACGCAGACACGGGGAGGACATGCAAACTCCACACAGAAAGGTCTGGTACGGCATTCGAACCAGGGTCCATCTTGCTGTGAGGCACGAGTGCTAACCACTGCACCACCGCGCTAACCACTGCACCACCGCGCTAACCACTGCACCACCGCGCTAACCACTGCACCACCGCGCTAACCACTGCACCACCGCGCTAACCACTGCACCACCGCGCTAACCACTGCACCACCGCGCTAACCACTGCACCACCGCGCTAACCACTGCACCACCGCGCTAACCACTGCACCACCGCGGTAACCACTGCACCACCGCGCTAACCACTGCACCACCGCGCTAACCACTGCACCACCGCGCTAACCAGTGCACCACCGCGCTAACCACTGCACCACCGTGCCGCCCGCACACACAAATGAATAAAATAAAAATAATTGCAGGACCTGTGGTGTGACTATTGCACACATGTACATTGTGCTGTTGATGCTCACACCATATATTGTGCAGTTCTACTGTCATGTCATGTGTATTTTCTCTTCCTGTGTCAGATAATGCACGGTGGTCTGTTCAGTGAAGACGGCGTCACATTGGATGATCTCAGGAAGATTGACAGGAACAGACAGCCTCCAGACTCAGGTCGACTTCCACCTGTTGAAAGTGTCCAGTCTATAAACCACTCTGTCCATGTTGGACAACACACGCCTTCTAAACACTGTCCTCTGGTCTCACCTCCACAGGTCCCATGTGTGACCTGCTCTGGTCAGATCCACAGCCTCAGGTTCGTGTTCACAAAATGATTAGACCACCTCTTGTTTTCTTCCATTTCTTGTTAATGTTTTTTAATGCCTGGTCCATCTAAACCTACATTTATTTGGATCCAAAATAGCTCATAGTTGTTTAATTTCAGCGTTCATATCTATATATCTATTTAACAATATCTTTCATTGTACTGATAAAAACACGGCTTTTCTTTTTCCATTTTAGTCACATGATGCACACAGGAGTTAGGACTTGAATGCATGACTATTGTTTTTGTACCAAGGTAAAGTACTTTACCTTTGGATGGTCTAATAATTTTTTCTGCAACTGTACAGTGTCTGCACAGTCGGGACATGAAGTGAAATATTCCAAAGATTTGTAAAAGTCATTAATAGTTCTAATAATAATAATACTAATATACACTCAAAGGCAGTGAAAATGCAACACCCTAAATTTTAGAATGAATGGAATTACTATTCGAGGGTGGAGCTCCATCACTGAGTGAAAGGGAGCAGTTGAGTTGTATTGAAAGTCACAGTTCTAGGAAATTCCTATTGATTATTTGTCTTGTGTAAAGACCTGTGAGACGACACTGTTGTGATTTGGGGCTCTAAATGAAGTTGAACTGAATATTCGAGGGTGGGGAGCGATTTGGAGTAAAAGGGGTGATTGGCTTCTATTGAGCGGTTAATGGTTCTGACGCATTACCAACATTCCAACGTCATTCAAAACATTCCAATGCCCGTTTTTGTTTTTTCAGTCCCATCTTCTCTGCGACCCCCACTTTGGGAATCACTGCCATACAGGGTTAAAATGCATAAACAGTGGTACCTCAATTTAAGAGGTTAATTCATTCCAGAAGTGGTTTCGTACCGTGAATTTTTCATGAAGAGTCACATTTTACAGGTAAAAGGCCTGATTGGTTCCAAGGCCCCCCAATACTACCCCCTAAACCAGGGTTGTCAAACTGTGGTCCTCAATGGCTGGTGTCCTGCATGTTTTAGATGTTTCCCTCTTCCATTACATCATTATCAGTCTGATGAGGAGCTGATTATTAACTCTTTAAGTGTCAGCGCTGATGCATTCTGAATGGATGATTTAGTTTAAATATTCAGAAAAATTCTATCGTTTTCCTTTTAGTTTTGTGGATGTAAAAGGTGTTAAAAAGTTTTGTTTTGTTTTGTTTTTTTATTTAAAAAAAAATTAAAGGCAAAATTAAAACTGGTGGGACCAAATTATACTAGTTTTCTTTTTTTTTTTTCAAAAATTTCAACATTATTTTTTCATTTTGTAAATATGTATTTTGTCGCTGATTTTGTTTATTTTTCTACATTTTGTTTATTTTTTAATGTCATTATTTTTTCTTAGATTTTCTGCCATTTGTGTCTTACTTTGCTCATGTTACCAATTATTTTGTTAACTTATTATTAATTTTTGTTTTTTGTTGTTGCTCATTTTATTTTACTTTTTTTTTTATTTATTTTTTTTAAACTTTTTTATTGATTGCTAAAATCTCAGGAGTTAAAGGGTTAAACTGAATCACATGGAAGAGGGAAATCTCTAAAACATGCAGGACAATGGCCCTCGAGGACTGGAGTTTGACACCCCTGCCCTAAACCCTTTGAAGCTTATAAAATCCCAGGCCTTTTCTTACATTTCTTGAACCACCCACGCGATGCTTTAAAATCCAGGGGTGTTTGCTGTTCCTCAGAACCCCCACCCTCACCCTCCATCATCAGATCAGTGAATATAGTGGAGGCTTTTTCTGAAATAATCTCCTCAGTCACTGTATCTCCTGCAGTTTCTTTCTCCTTTATCCAAAGCAGTAACAGTTTATCCATCTGGTCGTTCAGTCATGACCTCTGACCTCTTTTTCCATATCACACAGATGCCTTTGGAAGGGCTCGCTGCTTTTAATACATCCATCTGCTTCAGTATTGTACTGATGGTAGACAGGTTTCGTCCATATTCCTTTGTGATGTCACTCAACCGTGTGACACATTCATATTTTTTATCATTTCCTGTTTCACTTCTATTAATAACGTAGTCACTTCTTCTTTTCATTCGCACCAGAATCACTTTCTTTGGGCTCATGATGAATAATGAATACGTACTGGAATAAAGTTTAAATGAACACACTGGGAAAAACTCACTGAACAGTAACTGTGTGATGAATGAGGGTCAAAGGTCACCAAAAGCATCATGGAAAGCTCCCTTGTAGCCAATGGGATGATAAGTACTGTACGTACATTCCGTAGTTACGAACAGTAATGTACATATTTGTTTCAGGGGTTTTGTTTTCTTTTGTATACAGAGACGAAAAATGGACGTAAATGTTTTCCGTTACTTGGATTATTCGTTAGCTGGAGCTTTGATAAGTTGAGGTATGACTGTATATATGTCTAACACCGTTATAAGAAATAGTTCGTGTCCATCTTTTTGATATCTAAAAACGCAGGCGGCCATGTTGACTAGAATTTGTCTGCATGGCTACTTGTGGTAGATCTGATTTTTCTACTTCTGTTGTGATCTGGATTTGACTCCGCCCCTTTTCCCACTCACAGAACGGCAGGTCGGTCAGTAAACGAGGCGTGAGCTGTCAGTTCGGGCCGGATGTGACGGAGCGCTTCCTAGAACAGAACAAGCTGGACTTCATCGTGCGGAGTCATGAGGTCAAAGCTGAGGGCTACGAGGTCACTCACTCAGGGAAGTGCATCACCGTGTTCTCAGCACCCAACTACTGGTACGTACCCACACAGGTTCACCCAACTACTGGTACGTACCCACACAGGTTCACCCAACTACTGGTACGTACCCGCACATGTTCACCCAACTACTGGTACGTACCCGCACATGTTCACCCAACTACTGGTACGTACCCGCACATGTTCACCCAACTACTGGTACGTACCCGCACATGTTCACCCAACTACTGGTACGTACCCGCACATGTTCACCCAACTACTGGTACGTACCCGCACATGTTCACCCAACTACTGGTACGTACCCGCACAGGTTCACCCAACTACTGGTACGTACCCACACAGGTTCACCCAACTACTGGTACGTACCCGCACAGGTTCACCCAACTACTGGTACGTACCCGCACAGGTTCACCCAACTACTGGTACGTACCCGCACATGTTCACCCAACTACTGGTACGTACCCGCACATGTTCACCCAACTACTGGTACGTACCCGCACATGTTCACCCAACTACTGGTACGTACCCGCACATGTTCACCCAACTACTGGTACGTACCCGCACATGTTCACCCAACTACTGGTACGTACCCGCACATGTTCACCCAACTACTGGTACGTACCCGCACATGTTCACCCAACTACTGGTACATACCCGCACATGTTCACCCAACTACTGGTACGTACCCGCACATGTTCACCCAACTACTGGTACGTACCCGCACAGGTTCACCCAACTACTGGTACGTACCCGCACATGTTCAGCCAACTACTGGTACGTACCCGCACATGTTCACCCAACTACTGGTACGTACCCGCACATGTTCACCCAACTACTGGTACGTACCCACACAGGTTCACCCAACTACTGGTACGTACCCGCACATGTTCACCCAACTACTGGTACGTACCTGCACATGTTCACCCAACTACTGGTTCTCCTCAAGATTTCTTCTTTTTCCCACTGGGTTTTGAAGTTTTTTTCTTGCTGAGAAGGAGGGTCTAAGGACAGGGGATGCTTGGGACTTTTCATATATTTCTGTAGTTGATTGTGTTTTTGTAAAGCCCTCTGAGACGACTTTGTTGTGATTTAGGGCTTTATAAATAAAATGTAATTGAATTGAATTGGTACGTACCCGCATAGGGTTGTCAAAAAAATCGATTTTAGATACTAAATCGATATTGACCCTTGGTATCTAATTAGATACTAAGTTGCTGGAAAATCGATTTTTGTTTTTATGGCGCGTCGCCACTTTTTTGTAGCGGGTAACGTTAAGAATTGTAAACAGGCATCAACGCGGTCAGCTCTGGCACAGCCGTAATGCCGGCGTGTAAGTTAAAGTCTCTTTTTTTCTCCAGCTGCCTCTGACAGCACACGGGATGACGCCAGTGCGACCACAGACCTATACACTATTTCTATAGGTCTGTGATTGGACCATCCGATGCAACTTTGCTTTTAAAGGCCTCGATATAGTCGAACGTTTATGCGCGCGGGCGGCAGCCAGGCGGTAGCGCATAGTATCACATTACCACCACGGAGGCCACCGTGAGCATGTCAGCCTATCATTTTTGAAGTGCGCGCTGCTAGTCCCGCAAGGGGTCCGCGGTGGTCACATGATGCAATACGCTGCCGCCCGCGCACATAATGCTCGACCATAAAGAGTCTTACAGTTAGCACTGCAGAAGGGCTTGAGCAAAAAGATAGACCTACCTTAACTTACCAAGAGATAGACATGCATTTATTCTGCACCCGCACTCACTACCTTTTTTTAGCAGTCCATGGAGGACATTTTAAAAGGAATCTTTCACATCTCCAGTATCGAAATTAGTATTGAGTATCGAGTATTATCCTTGGTATCGGTATCGAGTTGGAAATTTTAGTATCGTGACAACCCTATACCCGTGCTGGCACAGGTCTAGAAAGTTTTAAAAACTATGGAACTTTAAAATACCTGGGAAAAATCTGGAAGTCTGACTTAAATATACGATGATGTTCCTTATGAGGTATTTTTTCCATACCGTTCTCCCTTCTATCCTGTAGATGGCAGTAATGTAAAGTTTTGAAGTCTGCCGACTTCCTCTAAGAAACAGCTAGCACCACAGTCTGTGTTAGCAGAAACATTTAGTTTAAATAATCTACAAATATAAAATATATAGTTAATAAAGTGTACTATGGGTTATAATGTATGTGATGACAACATATTTATATTCAGGACTCTACAATTTCATTTACAGGGTGTCTGAAAAGCAAGCTAACAAGCTAACAGCCAAAGTCATGACAACAAAACGTTAACACTGCCTTAAATGTAACACACTGCACCAGCCTTAATAACGGTGTTACTATATCCAGGTGAGTTACTATTATTAGTCATGGTATCTGGCTGGTGTTAGCAACTAAAATGACTGTTCAGTTACAAACAATTTCCGTAGCGTTAGCATGCTAAGTGCTGCTGCAGTGATTGCTACCATTGAGATGTGTTATGAGTATGAAATATGAAAGACTGCACTTGGAGCTATATGACCACTAACAAACTGTTCTGCTGTCATTTATAGTTTGATTATTTATGTATAGTATCCTGCAAAAGTACCATACCGTCATATATACCGTATACCGCCAGTGCCTTAAATTATACCAGGATATACATTTTTTCCTAATTTTCTGTATAATTTCAGTAACTGGTCGATAACGTCATGATTCAGGAGTCCTTTGTTTGTCTGATATTCATCCACTTTTGAAGTTTCCATTTGTTTTGAAAATGTTTCTGTTCATAAAACATAATTTACTGTGAATATTCTGCCTTAATTTATTATAAAATGAACTTATGCTACAGGTGCATCAGGACAATAGTTTTTTTCCCCTGAATTCACACATTTGCTGATGCCACACACCCATACTGCACAGTACAATACACACTGGGGTCAATCTATGTGCAATAATTTTCTTTTTATGGTATTTTAGTTTGTTATTTTAGTATTTAATATTTTTACAATTGTTTTTTTTTTTGTGTGTGTTTGCATTGAACAGTGAGGTGCTCTCATCTCACTTCATGCATATAATGCAAATTGTACATGTGTATAGTGACAAATGCATTGTGTTCTATAGTATTCTATTGTATTTTCTACTACACAAATATAATTACACTAGTAGGTACAAACTACAGCTGCACAATATAGTGTTAGAGCATCGACATCATAATGTACGTGTGAACAATAGTCACATCATAGGTCCTGTAATTATTTCTATTTTATTTTATATTTGTCTTTTTTTATTAATTTATTTTTATTTTATTACATTTTAGTTTTTATTTTAATTTTATTAAATGTTTACTGTTTTATTTATTAATTTTAAAATAATTTTTATGCATTTATTTTTTATTTAAAATTTAAATTTTTTGTATTATTATTTGCATTTTCACAAATAAATATTTATTTTTATTTTATAACTTTTTGGTTTATTTGTATTTATTTATTCATTTATTTATCTTTCATCTTTTATATTTATACATCAATCTGTTTATTTATATTTTTCACTGAATTAATTTATATTTTTTATTTATTTATTTGTAATAATTGTATTTAATTATTTCAGTTCCAGAAGGATGACAGTCAAACGTGTGTTCAGCATCGACCACTAATCTATCAACACCACACAGCTGTTATTTACAGTTATTTTTTTTCGTCATATCACAATATGTATATATCCGCAGAGTTTTTAAAAATCACGTCGTCATTTCTTCCTAATATCGTACAGCTCTAACACGAATATAAAATTAAATAAAGTGTAGGTCTTAGGAGGAAAATATCAGTTTGGGAAAATGTTTTGGGTTTTTTTTGATGAAGAGCAAACACCCTGTCATGGGTGGAGTCTGCCGTTGCCATGGTTACTGTGTCATTTTTTTTTCACCTCTCTCTCTCTCTCTCTCTCTCTCTCTCTCTCTCTCTCTCTCTCTCTCTCTCTCTAGTGATCAGATGGGAAACAAAGGAGCTTATATCCACCTCAGGGGATCTGATCTTAAGCCAGAATTTCACCAGTTCACTGCTGTGGTCAGTATCTGCTCTGAATATTAATGTTAATAATTATATAATAATGTTTTATTTATTCTAGGACGTGTTGAATTCAACTGTTTATTTTCTAACAGGGGTCTGAGGCATCATATTATAGTTTTATATTAGGATAAATATCACTGTATTGGTTAATTTAGAGATGATTTTTACTTAATATATATTTAGTCCTATGATTTAAAATCTTCTAAATCTACAATTCTAATTTTTTTCCTGCGATGACTATATATATATTTTATATGTATTTTTAATTGTGTGGTTTTATTGAGATTCTTTTACTTAGGTGTTTTTTAATTATTCTGTACAGTACTGGGTTTTTTGTAAAGTTTCTTTGTCTTTTAATCTATTCTGTGTTTTATTCTTTTATTTTGGTTTCCATCATTTTTTTTATTCTTTAAAGCAATTTACAAAGAAATCACAATTCACAATTGCAGTTGTTTTGTTGAAGGCATTTAATAATTAACATCTTAATTTTATATACATATACTACGACTTTTTTCATCGCTTTATTTCATCAATCGTTCTTCTTTTGTTTGTGGACTTTAACAAGTTTTATGGGGATTTTTTTCTCCACGTATATTTTTGTATATTAAGTGGGAAATTGGTGGTGGTGGTGTAACACCATAAACTATTGTCCTTAAACCTTAGTTTTTCCATGGTGTTCACTTCATGCTTCTAAACCTGTTGTTAGCAAAGCTTCACGTGACACAAACTGATGAATGTTTATTGTTTTGTTAGTTCTGATGCCGTCATGGCACACACTAATGGACCTGGAGTTCTGCTGAACCTCCATGATCGCTCCAGACAATATATGCACGTTCATGTATTTTTGAAAGCGTGGTTTTGAGGGGTGGGTGTGTATACTTTCAAAATATAGCTTGAAGGAACTGTTTTTCCAGGATCTCCTACCCTAACCTTTAATGAGTAAACAGAGGGAATAGATCTGCACTTAGCATGTTTGTCCAAACCAGGTGATGCATTAGCCTAGTGCTAGCATTAGCATAGCGCTGGCATTAGCCTAGCACTAGCATTAGCCTAGCGTTGGCATTAGCCTAGTGCTGGCATTAGCCTAGCGCTAGCATTAGCTTAGCGATAGCATTAGCCTAGCGCTGGCATTAGCCTAGTGCTGGCATTAGCCTAGCGGTGGCATTAGCCTACTGCTAGCATTAGCCTAGTGCTCGCAGTAGGCTAATATTTTTTGACAAACATTCTGTTTTAGTGCAGTGGGGTAATGAAGGTTTTCAAGCAAACATCTCAAACTCAACATTTTAATGGTTTAAAAATTAATATTAAATCACCACTAATCAGAATGAATCCACAGAAACACTTTAATGAATCTGATTTAAAAATTCAATCATTTAATTTTCCCTAAAAACTACTAATGTAGCAGGGGGGTCAAACTGCAGTCCTGGAGGGTCAGTGTCCTGTATGGTTTAGATATTTTCCACATGATTCAGTTTAACCCTTGAACTATTTTAGCAGTTCAACAGTAAAAAAAAATAAAATAAGCAACAAAATGAACACAAACCGTCATGAATAAAATGAGCAACAGTAAATAATAAACCAACAAAATATTTAGTAACATGAACAAATTAAGACACAAAAATAAAATTAAAGAAAAAATGATACACTAAAAAAAATAAAAAATTTAGAAAAATAAACAAAATGAACAAAAACTAATAAATATTTACAAAATTATAAATAACATGGAAAAATTTGCAAAATAATTACTTAAAAAGAAAGAGAGAACTAGTGTCGATGGTTTAGTTTAAATGGAACAGGCGTCAAAAGGAAACTGAGTTAGAAATACGAAAAACTGAAACGGATGGAAACATATTTCAATACTTTATTGTAATTTTTTTGTGAATTTTCCAAGTTATTTATAATTTTAGAAATATTCATTAGTTTTTTTGGTTCATTTTGTTAGTTTATCATTTTTTTTGTTCATTTTGTTAGTTTATCATTTTTTTTTGGTTCATTTTGTTTATCATTAATTTTTTTGGTTCATTTTGTTAGTTTATCATTAATTTTTTTGGGTTCATTTTGTTAGTTTATCTTTTTTTTGGTTCATTTTGTTAGTTTATCATTAATTTTTTTTGGTTCATTTTGTTAGTTTATCATTAATTTTTTTGGGTTCATTTTGTTAGTTTATCATTAATTTTTTTGGGTTCATTTTGTTAGTTTATCATTAATTTTTTGGTTCATTTTGTTAGTTTATCATTAATTTTTTTGGGTTCATTTTGTTGACCACTTTTTCCATATTTTTTCATTTTGTTGCTTATTTTATTTCATTTATTATTTTTTTTTACTGTGGAACTGCTAAAGTCTCAGGGGTTAAAAGGTTAAACATGCAGGACGCCACCTCTGGAGGACCACAGTTTGACACCTGTCGTTCAGAGGAAGTGATGACATCATCAGGTTGAGGTTTTCTCTAATAACATCTCGTCTCCTTTCGTTTCCAGCCTCATCCGAATGTCAAGCCCATGGCGTACGCTAACACGCTAATGCAGTTGGGGATGATGTAAGAGGCCGCGGCGGGCGGTCCGTCTGCCACACTGACCACCTCCCATCTGACCCCGACCATCCCGACCACCTCACTCCTTCCAGCGCTCGGACATGCTCCTCCATCAGGCTTCGTGTAAGGGGTCGCCGTCTTTAACCAACAACCACTATCCCGTTAGCGGACGGCGATCGCTTCGACCCGCCCGGCTCTTCGCCGGGTCTTTACTTTTTCATATTATCGGTTAAAACTGGAAGAAAAAAAAGCAAATACAGCTTCCGCCCCCTGTTTTCAGTGGCGTCCCAAAGCTCCATCAGCGGCTAAAACAACCCTCCACAGTTTCCCATGAGCCTCCTGGAGCTGCCGGTTTGTTTGTTTTGGAGATGTTCGACCGCAGACGGGATCAGACGGCTGTAAATGTACCAAAGATCTGAAATGATGATGATTGTTGAGTTTTTACCAGGAGTGACTCGCCACTCCAAACGTCGGCTCAGACCGGGGGTGTCAAACTCATTTTTTTAGTTTCAAAATCCTCCCAGTGTGATCTGCACTGGACCAGACCAGGAACGTAATGACACAAATAATGTCAACCTCAAAACTTTTCTGTTTTTAAAATGAGTAAAAAAAAAAAAAAAAAGGGAAATTACTCTTTACATCTTCAAACAGTCGTTTAAAAATTGGATTAATGTGGGGAGAAAAAAGAAATGTATTAAGACAAATAAGTGCGATTTTAACAAAATGTTATGTCTCTGCTTCTTCTTTACACATTATGTTACAACTCATAATGTCATAAGTTAAATGTAATAAAAGTTAATAATGTAACAATCGACTCATAATGTCATAAAATCACGAGCGCATATGTAATAACTTATATTATGATCAAAACTTTAATGTAACAAAGTTTTAATAAACTATAGGATTGCTTCAAAAGCATTACCGTATTTTCTGCAGTAAGAGGTGCACTGTCAAGGAATGGTTAATTTTTTAAGGCTTTTCATATATAAGGTGCAGTAAGTAAAGTCAAAATCATTAGATAAAAAGCCAACATAAGATGAAAAGTCAAATTTATGAGATATGTCAAAATTATGAGATAAAAAGTCAAAATTGTCAAATTTATTAAATAAAACCTCAAAATTTATTCAATAAAAAATCAAAATTCATTAAATAAAAAGTCAAAATTGTCAAATTTATTAAATAAAACCTCAAAATTTATTCAATAAAAAGTCAAAATTCATTAAATAAAAAGTCAAGATTGTCAAATTTATTAAATTTATTAAATAAAACCTCAAAATTTATTCAATAAAAAGTCAAAATTCATTAAATAAAAAGTCAAGATTGTCAAATTTATTAAATTTATTAAATAAAACCTCAAAATTTATTCAATAAAAAGTCAAAATTCATTCAATAAAAAGTCAAAATTCATTAAATAAAAAGTCAAATTTGTCAAATTTGTGAGATAAAAAGACAAAATCCCAAGTCACTAAACACAACCATAATTAATCCACATTTAAGTTACACTGTTTTTGGAGAATTTTTTTTTAAGTGCACTTTATAGTCTGCAAAATACGGTAGTTAACCTTTGACCTTTGCAGCAAATGGCAAAGGTAAAAAAAAAAAGGTGTTAATGCAACTTTTCTAACAGTAGAAACCATTATTACATTATGACTTAATGTATAACTGAGCTAATAATGTAATAAATTATTACATTATGAACTTTTAATACATTTAATTTATTACATTATGAGCCGTTATTAAGGTATGAGTTACGACACACTATATGTAGTAACATGGATGTTGTTAAAATTGCACTTTTTAAGATCTTAAGATGTTTCACGTTCATATTTTTTTCTCCAGTGGGTCGGAGAAGTTGAATAAGATAAGTCGAAGATAATAACCCAGAAATAATAATTAAAAAATGGACCAAATTTTAAGAAACGTGAACAGAAAAATAAATGAAATAAGTATAAAGTGTACCAAAAAATGATAAATGTCAACCAAATGGCACCTAAGACAATTTAAGTTTATATTTCTTTCAAGGGTTTTTTTTTTACACTAAAACAGAAAAGAACTTATTAATTATAGATTATGTTGATATTTTTTCTTCATGTGGATGTGGGAAGGTCAAATGTTAACACATCAAAACATTACAAAATTTGAGAAACATTAACAGATTTTTTTTTTTTAAAGAAAATAATCCTAAAAGTATAAAACTTTCCAAAATGATGTGAGAGTCAAAAACAAAAAGCATTTAAAATAGTATTTAAGACGTTTCAGGTTCATATTTGTTCATGTTTTCTTTTGTGAAAAAGGATAAAGTGTGAATTTAAAAATGTTCATGTAATTTAACTTTTTTTTTTACACTAAAAGAAAAGAATTTGTGGTTAATTCTCATTATTTTTATTTTTCTGGTCTGATTCACTTAAGATCAAACGGTTGTGAACGTGGAACTCAAACTAAAACGATTGTTAATATCTTCAGTGTTATTTTCTGCATTTCACTAAATTCTCGGACCCTTCTGTCGGTCCGTTTTGGGCCCGTAGGCCTTATGTTTGACCCCCCCCCCCCCCTCCTCCTCCTCCTCCTCCTCGTGGTGAAATGGGTTCAGATCAGAGCAGCACAATTCATGTATCATTCATTCATTAGTTTTTCAAAATAAAACCAAAAATAAGACAACGGAAAAACAACTTGTTTCTTCATTATTTGTTTCCAAAACCAAAAGGAAAAAACTAATATTTATGCAATTTTAAGGTTTTAATTTTTATTTTTGTGTTTAAATGAATAACAGGAAAAAAAACGGACAACGATCGTTTCCCATTTTATCCAGTTTTGACCTGAAGGAAATTGGATGAACTGGAATCATGTCAACATGTCCACTGGACCTGAAGATCGTTATTGTATGAAATGACGACAATGTTCCCCGTGGTCATATCTTCACCAAACGCATATTTACGCCTGTGACGCGCCGCGTAAACGCCCGAGTCTGGACAGATAGAAACATAGCTAAACCAAATGTGTTCCTCCACTTCAGTCTGTCCTCAACTGTGGCTCAGATCAGTGTGACCTGGAGGTCCCAGATATGTAGGAGGACCAGACGCCATCGCTTTTGGGTTCACCTGATCCTGCAGGAGTTCCAGCACCTCCTCCAGGAACCGTCTGGATGACCTCCTCTTTCAACACTATTCCAGGCTCAGTTGTTCTTTCTGCCTCTTTCTGGGTCGGTCTGAACATCATTCCATCACGACGTTGGCAACATCTGTCCAGGCGTCACGAGAATTCGCCTGAAAATGTCAATATTTTCAACTTGAGCGTTTACGCGTATTTGTGACAAGGCGCCAAACGCGTCTCTCCATTGACTTTGTATGGAACCTCTACGTGTAAATGTGAAAATTGGTGTTCGGTGTAGCCGTACCATCTGGGTGACCGTCTTAGTTTCTCTAAATAGGACATAGGATTCAATCTTTGTCACTGCGGGTCAAAGGTCATTTCAGGTTTACTCAAATTGCTTCAGGTGAAAATTGGATAAAATGGAAAATGGCCGTAAAGCATCATTATCCATTTTTTCATTTTGGTTTTGGAAACATGCCGTATTTTCCAGACTATAAGGTGCATTAAGTTAAGTCAAAATAATGAGATAAAAGTCCAAATTCAAAGTCACTAAACACAACAGAATGAATCCATATAAAAGATGCTGTATTTTAAATATTTAAGTGCGTCTCATAGTCTGGAAAATACGGTAATGAAGAAACGACTTATGGTTCGTTGTCTTATTTTTGGTTTTGCTTTGAAAAACGAATGATACACGGATTCAGCACGTTTGTCCGTTTTCCCTCCAAACGTAACCATCCCAGGGCGTGCGAGTCGAACCCGTTCAAAACCTTAAAAACCCACTTCAACCAGTCGGTTCTGAAACAGGAAACAGATCCACTTCCGCTTCTATTCTTCTTCTTCTTCTTCAAGGTGCTGTTTGCCATTAGTGGTGTATTTTTAGCTGGTTCCACTCATGTAGCTGTAACATTTGATTCGCACTGCTGCACTACTTCCTGCGGAGGAAGACGCCGCTCCTCATCCTCGTCCTCCTCGTCCTCCTCATCCTCATCCTCCTCATCCTCATCCTCATCCTCGTCCTCCTCATCCTCGTCCTCCTCCTCCTCGTCCTCCTCCTCCTCATCCTCCTCCTCGTCCTCCTCCTCCTCATCCTCCTCCTCGTCCTCCTCCTCGTCCTCCTCCTCGTCCTCCTCCTCGTCCTCCTCCTCGTCCTCCTCCTCGTCCTCCTCCTCGTCCTCCTCCTCCTCCTCCTCCTCGTCCTCGTCCTCGTCCTCGTCCTCGTCCTCCTCGTCCTCCTCCTCCTCCTCGTCCTCGTCCTCCTCCTCCTCCTCGTCCTCGTCCTCGTCCTCCTCCTCCTCCTCGTCCTCCTCCTCCTCCTCGTCCTCCTCGTCCTCCTCCTCCTCCTCCTCCTCGTCCTCGTCCTCGTCCTCCTCCTCGTCCTCGTCCTCCTCGTCCTCGTCCTCCTCCTCCTCCTCGTCCTCGTCCTCGTCCTCCTCCTCCTCGTCCTCCTCGTCCTCCTCCTCCTCGTCCTCCTCCTCGTCCTCCTCGTCCTCCTCATCCTCCAGCGTCATGGTGCCACTCACTCACCAGGCAGCTCCCGCACACTCGACTTCTACTCAGTTTCACAAAAACGTCCAAAACGCGATCCTGTCTTGAAACGCACAGCTGCATTGTCCAACGGCCCTCTCTTTTTAGATAAAGAAAATACACTGTTGTGTATGTATATATACTGTATCATTGAAAGATTCCGTGTAATGTTTGGAGAAAATTATTGAATAAAAAAAAAAATGAGTCCAGTGATTGTAGAAACAGCCTCTTTTTTTTTATTCATCTTCTTCCTTTTTTGTGAAACATTATTTTATTGAACATTTTCTTCTTTTTTTTTTTCAAAATGGTAAAAAGACTTTACGTATATGGTGCATTTTATTCACCCGCCCCAAAGTGTTTTACAATTCACCCATTCACACACACACACCAGTAGACCCCTGACCCCTGACCTACTGGGAGACACTTCGGGTTCAGTGTCTTTGCCCAAGGACATGTCGACATATGGACAGCTGGGACGCAAACTGCCAACCCTTCGATCATTGGACGACCCACCCCAAAACATCAAGGCATCCATTAAAATGGCCGAAAACATTTTTAAAATGTTGTTTTTGCACTTCAAAGGGAGTGGGTTAGTAAAACTTATAGACTCCCACCCACTTTTTACAAACTACTGTATTTTCTGGACTATAAGCCGCAACTTTTTTCATAAGTTCTGAACCATAAGGTTTATACAAAGGTGCAGCTGTTCTGTGGAGTTAACTTCCACCACTAGGGGCGCTCTACCCAGAATTACACCTCGTAATTACTTGGAGCTACTTCCTCTCAATAGCGATCAATGCGCTAGCGTTGTCACTGCTAACAGCTGTGCACTTACACGCAACAGCCGCTAACACTGACCAACAACTGATGAAAGTAGTTTAAGACGCACAGAAAAAACTATTCAGTAAAATAAACTAGAATGACTAAACTAATCAATAGTCATCACTGCTAACAGCTGTGCATCTTATCAAACTACTTTCATCAGTTGTTGGTCAGTGTTAGCGGCTGCTACGTGAGGGGCACAGCTGTTAGCAGTGACAACGCTAGCGCATTAATAAGTATTGAAAGTAGCTCCAAGCAATTACGAGGTGTGAGTTTTTGTTCTGTGACGGTTTTGTTATGTAAATAAATCACTCATTCAAACACATACTGTTTTGAGAAGAAACATGTTTTATTTTGTTGACCCCAGGAAACCTGCCGGGACTACTTTGGCTTTGACCAAAACCAGACCAGAACTGGGCTCACAGGACACTGTAGGGGGTAAGTCAGTGTGGGTGCACCACAGTAAAGGGGCGGAGTCAGAAGAGAGGGGCGGAGTCAGTGTGGGTGCACCAGTGTAAAGACACTGATGACAAACACATTGATGTTAAAAATAGTGAACTGTCCCTTTAAGCTGTTAACACCTGCAGCAGCATTTAAACAGCGTCAGAACCGCTGCACATGTGAGGTTGGATTTTCTGACAAACCAGCACGACTTGACAGACGAGTTTGTCAAATGTTCCTTCAGTCTGGATGTCGCAGATCCTTGGTTTGATGCTTTGACAAAACACCAGCATTTTCAGTTTTATTCCAACGCTTTTCCACATTTTTATGTAAACATTTCTTCCTGATCCTTCATATAAAGTCTTAATTTTTCCAGAAAAATGCAGTTGGACATCAGTGACTTCCACAGATGGACTGAAGGAGGTTCTTCTCCAAACCTGCAGGTTTACAACAAGATTATAGCACAGACACAAGAACATGGAAACTCTACACAGAAAGGTCTGGTGTTAGAATAGAACCAACAACCTTCTGCCTGTGAGGCACCAGTGTTAACTACTGCACCACCAGTGTTAACCACTGCACCACCAGTGTTAACCACTGCACCACCAGTGTTAACTACTGCACCACCAGTGTTAACTACTGCACCACCAGTGTTAACCACTGCACCACCAGTGTTAACTACTGCACCACCAGTGTTAACTACTGCACCACCCGTGTTAACTGCTGCACCACCAGTGTTAACTACTGCACCACCAGTGTTAACTGCTGCACCACCAGTGTTAACTACTGCACCACCAGTGTTAACTGCTGCACCACCAGTGTTAACTACTGCACCACCAGTGTTAACTACTGCAGCACCAGTGTTAACTACTGCACCACCAGTGTTAACTGCTGCACCACCAGTGTTAACTACTGCACCACCAGTGTTAACTGCTGCACCACCAGTGTTAACTACTGCACCACCAGTGTTAACTACTGCACCACCAGTGTTAACTGCTGCACCACCAGTGTTAACTACTGCACCACCAGTGTTAACCACTGCACCACCAGTGTTAACTACTGCACCACCAGTGTTAACTACTGCAGCACCAGTGTTAACTACTGCCCATCAACAGGATGTGGTTTAAAATAAAAAGGAATAAGTCTGAGATGAAAAAATGCCTAATTATGAAAGAAAATTAAATAAGCTTATGCTTCATCCTACTCCTTTTCGGACATGTCATTGTTATTATTATTATTGTTGTGTGGATTATTGTTGTATGGATTATTGTTGCACTTTGCACATGTTCGAAATAAATCATTCAAATCAAATCAACATTTATAAAGTCAAAATTCTGAGATAAAAAGTAAATTATAATACAGAAAGTCCCAGTTCTCCTCCACTTATTTTTCATACAGTCATATCTGTTTAGTCTGAAAAAGTAACGAGTCTAAGTAAAGAGTATAAAGTACATATATTTATATACGTAAAAATACGTTTTTGTTAAATTGAAAAACTACCGAGGAAGGCTCAAGGAAGTTAAGCAATTGTTTGGTGAATTCCTAAAATTCCGAGTCGCCGTGAATGCCTCATCGGTTGTTTGGAATGACGGGTTTGTTTTTTATTTTTCTGACAAGAAAACGAATTAATTCCTTAAAAGCTACATTTGACAGTGTTCTTTTTGTAGTATATTTGCCTAAAAATGTTATTGATAAATGCATTATTTTATTTTAAAGTTTTGTCATTTCATCCTCGTGTCAGCGTCGCGCTCGTATGACGTCACCATCTTCAACAGCTGATCGTCTTCGCGTCAGTGATGCGCCGCGCGATGACAAATAAAACACGCGTTTCACCTTGTTGTGAACTACCTGGATCTGTAGACCACACCAGGACCCACCGGACCGAGCCAACATGCCCAAATACTGCTGTGTCCCCAACTGTAGGACCGGGACCGGGTCTGGATCTGGATCTGGGACCAGGAAAAGCTTCTACAAGTAAGACTGTTTGAGCTCAGTAACAAAACTAACTGTGTTTTCTGCAGGATTTCACTACATTTACATAAACAGGCGTTTGTTCCACAGCTTTTATCGACGAATTGGAGACAATGAGCCTCTATAAACAGGTTTAAAAATATAATACATGATATTCAGAGGTGGTAAAAGTACTCACACCCTGTACTTCAGTAGAAGTACAAATACTTGTGTGGAAAAATAGAAGTACTGATTCAACTCCTTTACTGAAGTAAAAGTTAAAAAAAAATGCTATTGCTATGGATGAAAAAATTATTTAAGCAGAAAACAACTGAAAGTTTTCAAAAATATCCAAAAATAAAAACTTTAGAAGTCAGTGTGTAGATGATGTGTTTTAATGGGTCATGGTACTGAGTTCAGTGGATATGAACAGAACATTTAGGAAAAATTCAAGTCATAGATAAGAGATTTAAAAAAAAAAACAGAATTATGATGTTCAGTCACGATTTCAAATGTAATGATGTTAGACTTATTTTTCTACTGTCACATCTGTTTAGTTTAGAAAAGTAATGAGTCTATTCTGAGAATGTAAAGAGTATAAAGTACATATATTTATATAAATGTAAAGAGTATAAAGTACATATATTTATATAAATGTAAAGAGTATAAAGTACATATATTTATATAAATGTAAAGAGTATAAAGTACATATATTTATATAAATGTAAAGAGTATAAAGTACATATATTTATATAAATGTAGAGTATAAAGTACATATATTTATATAAATGTAAAGAGTATAAAGTACATATATTTATATAAATGTAAAGAGTATAAAGTACATATATTTATATAAATGTAAAGAGTATAAAGTACATATATTTATATAAATGTAGAGTATAAAGTACATATATTTATATAAATGTAAAGAGTATAAAGTACATATATTTATATAAATGTAAAGAGTATAAAGTACATATATTTATATAAATGTAAAGAGTATAAAGTACATATATTTATATAAATGTAGAGTATAAAGTACATATATTTATATAAATGTAAAGAGTATAAAGTACATATATTTATATAAATGTAAAGAGTATAAAGTACAAATATTTATATAAATGTAAAGAGTATAAAGTACATATATTTATATAAATGTAAAGAGTATAAAGTACATATATTTATATAAATGTAAAGAGTATAAAGTACAAATATTTATATAAATGTAAAGAGTATAAAGTACATATATTTATATAAATGTAAAGAGTATAAAGTACATATATTTACATAAATGTAAAGAGTATAAAGTACATATATTTATATAAATGTAAAGAGTATAAAGTACATATATTTATATAAATGTAAAGAGTATAAAGTACATATATTTATATAAATGTAAAGAGTATAAAGTACATATATTTATATAAATGTAAAGAGTATAAAGTACATATATTTATATAAATGTAAAGAGTATAAAGTACATATATTTATATAAATGTAAAGAGTACTTTATACTCTTTACATTCTCAAACTAAACAAATGTAACAGTCAAAGTCAAATAAATCAGAAATTGTGACTATATCATCATTTTGACTTTAATCTTATGATTTTACTTTTGATCTGAAATTTGGATTTTTTTTTTTTAGCTTAAAATTATGTTTTTTTTTTCTTTTTTTATGAATCTCCTCTTTATGACTTTTTATTTTTTCTTAAATGTACCATACTCACCATGACCCAATAAAACACATCATCTACAAACTAACTTTTAAAGGCTTTATTTTTGGATATTTATTTAGATTTATTTAGTTTGTTTTTGTTTTTCCTGTTTAAATAAATATTATTTCATCCACATCAAAACAAAATGCAGTTTTATTTTTACAGTTGAGAAGTTGTACTTTTTTTTTTTAACATTTACTTCAGTAAAGCAGTTGAATCAGTACTTGTACTTTAACCAGAGTATTTTTCCACATAAGTAGATGTACTTCTACATAAGTACAAAATGTGAGTACTTTAACCACCTCTGATAAAAACATGTTTGAAAAATATTATTTTTATCTCTTTTTTTCCCTCTTTTACCCTCCATAAATTTGACCAAATATCCACCTTCTGTTTTTTACCTCATTTTTTTCCTTCTCTTTCCTTTTTTCCTTTAAATTTCTTTAACTTTTTTCATCTTTTTCTTTGTTGTTTTGTTCCCCGTCCTTCTGCCTTTTTTCTTAGTTTTTTTTTCTTTTTCCTCTGTTTTCTCCTTCCTCCATTTTTGTTTTATCCCTTTCTCTTGTCTTCTCTTGTGTTTTTCCTTCACCTGTCACTAAACCATAGCAGGGAACAGAACATATTAACACAACAGACTGACACCAATATGAGTCAACAGTGTAAATATGACTTTGATAAATACTTCCATCGTTCCTCATGATGCCTGTGAACAGTTTAGTGTTGGATCCACAGTCTGGGATCTGGTCTCACATGTGGTCCCGGTGTCCTAGGTTTCCCCTCCACGACCCGGACCGGCTGCAGCTGTGGCTGAGGAACATGGGCCGCCAGAACTGGACCCCGTCTCGACACCAGTACATCTGCCACCAGCATTTTGGACCGTCCAGCTTCAAGGTGCGATGGGGGATCCGGTACCTGCAGAACGACGCCGTGCCCACGCTTTTCCACGAGGGAGAGGTCAGAACCCAACAGAACACAACAGAACCCATGAGAAACCATGGACTAGTACGAATATAACCTAGCATGAGCTTCATTTCCTGTACTACTGCTAATATAACTAGCCTAGTGTTAGCTTCATTTCCTGTACTAGTGCTAATATAACTAGCCTAGCGTTAGCTTCATTTCCTGTACTAGTGCTAATGTTACTAGCCTGGTTTTAGCTTAATTTCCTGTACTTGTGCTAATATAACTATCCTTGCTTTAGCTTAATTTCCTGTACTAGTGCTAATATAACTAGCCTAGCTTTAGCTTCATTTCCCTTACTAGTGCTAATATAACTAGCCAAGCTTTAGCTTAATTTCCTGTACTAGTGCTAATATAACTAGCCTAGCTTTAGCTTCATTTCCTGTACTAGTGCTAATATAACTAGCCTAGCTTTAGCTTCATTTCCTGTACTAGTGCTAATATAACTAGCCTAGCTTTAGCTTCATTTCCTGTACTAGTGCTAATATAACTAGCCTAGTGTTAGCTTCATTTCCTGTACTAGTGCTAATGTTACTAGCCTGGTTTTAGCTTAATTTCCTGTACTTGTGCTAATATAACTAGCCTAGCGTTAGCTTCATTTCCTGTACTAGTGCTAATGTTACTAGCCTGGTTTTAGCTTAATTTCCTGTACTTGTGCTAATATAACTAGCCTTGCTTTAGCTTCATTTCCTGTACTAGTGCTAATATAACTAGCCTAGCTTTAGCTTCATTTCCCTTACTAGTGCTAATATAACTAGCCTAGCTTTAGCTTCATTTCCTGTACTAGTGCTAATATAACTAGCCTAGCTTTAGCTTCATTTCCTGTACTAGTGCTAATATAACTAGCCTAGCTTTAGCTTCATTTCCTGTACTAGTGCTAATATAACTAGCCTAGCTTTAGCTTCATTTCCTGTACTAGGACAAATGTCAGATGAGTTTGATTGACATATCAGTGTTAAATCTAAATAATTCGATGGTGTTTTTTCACTTGTGTCTGTTCCACAGGTGACTCTATATATTTTATTGTTAGATCTTTTAATTAATTGATTGTAATCAGAGTGTGAAGGGGTTTTTAAACAAGAGTAAAAATGAAAACCTTTTCCTCCTTTAACGTCAGCTTAGTCCATTTTCAGTTCAGTGTAAATGTTGTGATATTTTCAGGAAATGTTTCCGTTGTCGGTGTTCCGTGGTTCTGCAGGTGGATCAGGATTAGACCTGATGGACTTGAACTCTAATCCTCGTCTTCCTCTTTCCTTTTAGAAACGAAAAGCGTCTGAACACGGTGAAAGAAAAGCCAAGCGCTTCTGCGCCGACGGGAACCAAAGCGTAACGGTGTCACATGACCGAGCGGTGACGCTCCACCTGGATGACGTCACCGCGGCCCCGTCGGAGCAGGGCCCGACCGGGCTCCTGGGGCCGAGCGAAGGCGCAGAGCGGGACGACGGCGTCCGGGCGTCAGGAGGCGCACGGCGGACAGAGGGGGAGCTGCCGTCGGTGTTCTTCCAGACCGTGGAGGATTTGAGCGACGGAGACGAGTACGAGGTGGTGCTGCTGTCTGAAGGTCAGGAGGAGACGCTGGTGGACGGCATCACCGCCTTTTTCACGCAGGTCCACGGGCCCGTCGCAGACGCGGCCCAGGACGCCGGCGCAGACGAGCGTCCCAGAGTCTTCGCCTACTTCGAGACCGTCCCCAACGTGTTACCGTGTGAAGGTCAGGTGGTCTTCTCCCCGGAGACGGTGCTGTCGTCTTCCCTGAGCTCCGAGCCCATCACGTCCACGCTGCCCATCGTGTCCAAACACGTCCCGCCTTCAGCCGCGGCCCTGAAGATGAAGAGGCTGGAGGAAGACGAGGAGGAGGACGAGGACGAGGAAGAGGACGGTGGCTTTGAGTGTCCAGATCGGCAGCTAGAGGAGCACTGGTGAGTCCAGACCCGGGTTCGTGGACCCACACTAGCCCTGATGGTTCAGACCCAGTTAGACCCACAGTCCAGACCAGTGTGTCCATGACCTTTAACCTTTGATGATTCACTCTTACAAATCCTCTTTGTTTTTTGTTTCTTTTTCTTATTTTCTTCAGGGTGTCCGTGGTGTTTTAAAAAGTGACACATTACAAACACAACATTTAATGAACATTAAAAGTTCCATTTGGATCAAATCAAAAAATCTTATCAGTAAAGTTTGCATACGTTTGTCGTTTGCATCTAGATTATTATTAGATGTTAGAATGTTACTAATGACAAAATGCTTTAATCACAATTAAAAAGAATCGTTAATTGTGATTAACTCGATTAATTGTTATATATATATATATATATATATATATATATGTATATGTATGTATGTGTGTTGGTGTGTGTGTGTGTGTGTGTGTGTGTGGGGTTGGTGTGTGTGTGTGTGTGTGTGTGTGGGGTTGGTGTGTGTGTGTGTGTGTGTTGTTCAGTAACTCAGGTTCAGATGAGGACATTACATAAACCTTCACAGTGTGTTCTGCTTAAACTAATCATATTTTTATATATTTCCACCACTTCTCACAGTTGTTTAACCTTTCACTTCAGAAAACTATTTATGAACTTTTTAAAAATGCATAACAGGAACACTCAAGTTTAAATTTATGTCCTGTGTGTTACTAAGTAATGTTGGACGTTAAAATCTGCGTACATGTCGTAAAAGTTTTCTGATTAACCTCAGTGTTGTGGTGGTTGTTAAAAATATGAAGGTACTAAAAAAGGTATTAAATGGTACTAAATTGAACATAAAGATTCAAATATATATATAATATATATACACACCTTGTTGTTGATTATTTAGTTGTTTTTAGTTGAATTTCTTAGTCATTTGTTTTATTTTATTGAGGACAGAACAAGTGTTGGTTATTAGTTGAGTTATTAATAAATCTTTAATTATTGGCAACATCATATATGAAGAAGGAAGAGAGAGATTTGGGATAATGGAGCAGAGAGTGAGCAAAGTGAAGGAACCAGGGAGAAGAGAAAAGGAGATATACCATCTTCTAAAGGAAAGGAGGGCCCTCAGGAAGGCTTGGAGAAAGGCCTGTGACAACGAAAAGGAGGGACTGAGAGCACGCTGGGTCCAAATTAGAGAGAGGCTTGCAGCCTTGCGGAGGGTGGAGCGGATTCGGAGACGAAGAAGCAAGAAGGAGAGAGAGAGGTCTAAGTTTTTCCAGGATCCCTTCAAATTTGCAAGGAGTCCCCTCGAGGAGAAAAAGAACAGGAGGCTGGAAGTCACAGCACAGGAGCTTGAGGAGCACATCAAGAGCCAGCTAAGTGACCATGAAAGGAACACTCCCCTTGGGTCACCAGGATATGTGCCCCAACCTACTGAGCCAGAATCTCAGTTCGATACAACACCACCAAGGTGGGCGGAGATCAGGCAGGTGGTAGACAAGGCAAGATCCGCCTCAGCACCAGGACCGAATGGCGTGCCCTACAGGGTATACAATAACTGCCCAATGGTACTGAAGCTCCTGTGGAGTCTGATGAGAGTCACCTGGAAGACTCAAGCCATCCCTTCAGAGTGGACCAAGGCAAAAACCACCTTTATCCCAAAAGAGTTGAATTCCCGTAACATCAACCAGTTCAGAGGAATTGCCCTACTAAATGTGGAAGGGAAGATTTTCTTCTCAGTAGTGGCAAAGAGACTTACCATCTATCTCCTGGAGAACAAGTACATCGATACCAGCTGCCAAAAGGCAGGCGTCCCAGGATTCCCAGGTTGCGTGGAACACTCAACCATGATTTGGGACCAAATTCAGACAGCCAAGCGCGAAAAGTCCGACCTGCATGTGGTCTGGCTGGATTTGGAAAATGCCTATGGTTCTGTCCCCCACCAGCTCATAAACTTTGCCTTGGAATTTTTCCACATCCCAACCTGCATTCAGAGCCTGATATCCAACTACTTCAACAGTCTCCAGGTCTGCTACACCACGCAGGATACTTCTACCAACTGGCACCAATTACAGAAAGGCATTGCAATGGGCTGCTCAATCTCTCCCATCATCATTACAGCAGCCTTTGAGGTAATTCTCATAGGCACCAGGCAGATGGGGCGAGGAGTAAGGACACAGTCAGGCCAACAACTACCAGCCCTGCGTAGTTACATGGACGATGTAACAAGCCTGCTTCCAACAGCACCGTGTACTGCCAGGCTCCTGAAGAGATTTGAAGAACTCCTCAGTTGGGCTAGAATGAGGATAAAACCAGCAAAATCCCACAGTCTGTCAATCCGCAAAGGAGTCAGGAACGATCTTGTCTCCTTCTCAGTTGAGGGAGGAAAGATTCCATTGCTGGTCGAACAGCCAGTCCGAAGCTTAGGAAGGCTGTACACTGCTGAGCTGTCCGACACCCATATGCCGGCCACCATCATGCAGCAGCTTACAGACGGGCTTGGGAGAATCGACAAGTGCCACCTCCCAGGGAAGCTGAAAGTGTGGTGTTATCAATTCACCCTCTATCAGCGCCTCATGTGGCCCCTGAAGCTGTGTGAGATCACCTCTACAACAGTGGCAAGATTGGATGCCAAAGCCAACAGCTACACCCGCAAGTGGCTTGGTTTGCCTCGGAGCCTTTCCAGTGTTGGCCTGTTTGGGAAGACCTCACTGCAGTTGCCACTGAAGTCCATCAATCTGGGCTACAGACAGGAGAAGGCGAGGCTCGTACTAGAGCTCAGAGACTCGACTGACCCATATGTGAGAAACACCAAGGCACCAGTGCGAACAGGACGCAAATGGAAGGCAGATGAGGCTGTTGACCAAGCCATCAGCAGGCTCATGCATGACGAAGTTGTGGGCAGGACACAGGTGGGGAGAGCCGGCTTGGGGTGGGGACCTGCTCCCAAGTTCTGGTCCAAGGCGTCAAGGAAAGAGAGGAAAGAACTGGTGATTGATGAGGTGGTCAGACATGAGGAGGAAAATTTTAAGATCAAAGCACTAGGCCAACCACAGCAGGGGCAATGGACAACGTGGGAGGGGGTGGTCAACAGAACCATCAAGTGGTCGGACTTCTGGAGGATCCCTCAGGCAAGACTGAGCTTCCTCATCCGGGCCACGTATGACACCCTTCCCAGCCCAAGAAACCTTAGTCGGTGGTACGGCTCAGAGGAAGGCTGCCATCTCTGCAATGCCCCAAACCCAAGCCTGCAACACATCCCGTCCAGCTGCAAGACAGCCCTGGCTCAGGGTAGGTATAGGTGGCAGCACGACCTGGTCTTGCGGAAGTTTGCAGAAGTCCTCGAAGTGCGAAGAAGGGAAGCAGCCAAAGACCCTCCTCCCAGGAGGCCGACGATTATACAATTTGTCGGTCAAGGTGTACAAGAAAAAAACATCAGCCAGAGGGAAAGACTGCCACTCTTAACACCTGGATGCGACTGGTACCCAAGAGTAGACCTGGAACGGCAGCTCAAGTTCCCCCCAGAGATAACTACCACCTCTCTGAGGCCAGACGTCATCCTGTGGTCCCCTGCAAGAAAATCAGCAATCCTGGCAGAGCTAACGGTCCCTTGGGAGGGAGGAATGGAGGCTGCGTTTGAACGGAAGAGGGAGAAATACACCGAGCTGGTGGCTGAGTGCAGAGAAGCTGGATGGACGACATCTATCTACCCTGTGGAGGTTGGCTGCAGGGGCTTCATTGGGACATCCATCCAGCGCTTCCTCAGGAAGGCTGGTGTGACTGTGCCGAACCTGAAGCGTGCAGTCAAAGACCTGGCAGAAGAGGCAGAAAGAGCCAGCTTCTGGCTGTGGCTGAGAAGGAGAGACAGGTCGTGGGGGAAAGAGGGGTCCTAGGGGTGGCTGCAGGGGGCAGCAGGGAGACGTCCCTGCTGTTGCTCCACCACCGTGAGATGTTCCGGGATTAAAGGAGCGAAACATCAATGAAGGGTGGCTCCCGGGCTGATGACCCTGCAGTTACCCCATCGGCACTGGCGGAGGTGCGTCAGGCGGAAACGCCATGCAGGTAGCCCTTACCTGTGCTTACAAGTATAAACTAGAATAGACCTCCACTAAGGCAGATGAAAATAGTCAGTGTCTGATCAAAGCTTCTGTGTCCACACCAAGGTTTGAATAGTTTAGTTCATTTAGTTTTAATTCATAGATTTGTTTGTTTTTATTAGTTTTCCTTTTTTTAGTTTTTGTATTTGTTTCAGTTTTTTCACATCTTTTATCTTCCATGTCGTATTAACATAAACATTTGGGCGGCTGTGGTTCAGTTGGTAGAGTGGGTCGCCCAATGACCGAGAGGTTGGCGGTTCGCGTCCCACCTCTGGCTGTCCACATGTCGAACTGTCCTTGGGCAAGACACTGAACCCTGACTTAGGCCCCCAGTAGGACTGACCTTTGACCTTAGAAACCTACTGTTGTATGAGTGTGTGTGTGAATGGGTGAATGTGAGGCTAATGTAAAGCACTTTGAACCATGAAGGTGGAACAGAACTATATAAGTGCAGAACATTTACCATTTACCATAAATCTCATACATACTTTACATCAGATTAAAATGAAGGGAATTTTATCCATAATTTTTAATGTTTTACTTTTATAAAGACACAATACAGTTTCAGTTATTGTTTTTTTTTATTTTAATTATAGTTTTTGGGTTTTTTTCAGTAAATGAAAATGTTTTTTTCAGTCTTAGTTTTGGTAAATGATCCTAACTTTGGTCCAAACTGAAACATGAGCAGAAAAAAAGTCTTGGACGGCAGCAGCGTCTCTCGTCTTGGCGTGTCCTCACAGTGGTTGTGTGTCCACAGTTACCATAGGAACAGCGTCAGTCGTCGTCAGCTGGAGGTCATGGTGTTGCAGCTGCAGAAGAAGGTGAAGGTCCTGCAGCAGAGACACCGACGACACCTGGAGAAGCTCCTGGGCCTAGAGAACACTGTGAACCAACTGAGACACTGTAACCTGCTGAACCAGGAGACACTGCTGCTGCTGCAGGAGGTACATATATATACATATGTATATATGTATATACATATGTATACATATGTATGTATGTATATACTATATATACTGTATATACATATATACATATATACATATATACATATGTATATATGTATATATAGTATATACATATGTATACATATGTATGTATATATGTATATACTATATATACTGTATATACATATATACATATGTATATATGTATATATGTATATACATATATATACATATGTATACATACGCACACACACATATGCACACGCACGCGCACACACACACACACATATGCACACGCACGCACACACACACATATGCACACGCACATATATATATGCACACGCGCACACACATACACACACATATGCACACGCACGCACACACACACATATGCACACGCACATATATATATGCACACACGCACACACATACACACACATACATGCACATACACGCACACACGTTCACACGCACATACATACACGCACGCACACACATGCACATACACGCACGCACATACACGCACGCACGTACACACGCACACGCACACATGCACATACACGCACACACATACACACACATACATGCACATACACGCACACACGTACACACGCACATACATACACGCACGCACACACATGCACGCACGCACGTACACACGCACATACACACACACACACGTACACGCACACACAATCTCTCGGCTCTTAAAGCAGTTTCGTTTCCATCTGACTCGTCACTACTTACTTTAAATTAAGTTGTAAATGTTAGAGGACATTCCTCTAGAACAGTCCATACTAATGTAGCGTCTCCTCCTCGTCCTCAGGTCGACCCCCAGAACAGCCCAACTGTGCCTGACGTCGGCCAGACCGTGGACGTGTACTCGGAAGAAGAAGACGGGGATGTGTGTGTGTCCAGTTCAGAGGACAGATGAGATGTGTGTGTGTGTGTCCAGTTCAGAGGACAGATGAGACGTGTGTGTGTGTGTGTGTCCAGTTCAGAGGACAGATGAGACGTGTGTGTGTGTGTCCAGTTCAGAGGACAGATGAGACGTGTGTGTCCAGTTCAGAGGACAGATGAGACGTGTGTGTGTGTCCAGTTCAGAGGACAGATGAGACGTGTGTGTGTGTCCAGTTCAGAGGACAGATGAGACGTGTGTGTGTGTCCAGTTCAGAGGACAGATGAGACGTGTGTGTCCAGTTCAGAGGACAGATGAGACGTGTGTGTCCAGTTCAGAGGACAGATGAGACGTGTGTGTCCAGTTCAGAGGACAGATGAGACGTGTGTGTGTGTCCAGTTCAGAGGACAGATGAGACGTGTGTGTGTGTCCAGTTCAGAGGACAGATGAGACGCGTGTGTGTGTCCAGTTCAGAGGACAGATGAGACGCGTGTGTGTGTCCAGTTCAGAGGACAGATGAGACGCGTGTGTGTGTCCAGTTCAGAGGACAGATGAGACGCGTGTGTGTGTCCAGTTCAGAGGACAGATGAGACGCGTGTGTGTGTCCAGTTCAGAGGTGAATGAATCCCAGGTTCTGGCGTCGTCTGATCTGCTGAGTTCTGCACTAATATGGACCATGATCCTTTGGGTTTCATGTCGAATGGATTTTTCCAGCCTGAAAAACTTCCTCCATGACTCTGAATGTCCCCAGATGTCCTCCACATCTGCTCTGAATGTCCCCAGATGTCCTCCACATCTGCTCTAAGTGTGCGTTCGGTGTCTGACACATGTCGACAGACCAGTTCAGTCGTTTACATGATTATTAAAAATCAGAAAACTGTAACAGGATCTGATCAGAGGTTTGAGCAGAGGGTGGGGGTGGGGGTGGGGGTGTCTTTGATTGTTTGACTGCGGAGGGTGTGGTTTTAGTTTTTTTTTTTTTGGGTGGGGGAGGCACTGAGCATCCATCGTCATTGAACACGTGTCTGATTGACAGCTGGTTCCTCAGGAGGGCGGGGCTTGAACAGCTGGTTCCTCGGGGGGGGCGGGGCTTGAACAGCTGGTTCCTCATGGGGGGTGGGGCTTGAACAGCTGGTTCCTCAGGAGGGCGGGGCTTGAACAGCTGGTTCCTCAGGAGGGCGGGGCTTGAACAGCTTGTTCCTCAGGAGGGCGGGGCTTGAACAGCTGGTTCCTCGTGGGGGGCGGGGCTTGAACAGCTGGTTCCTCGTGGGGGGCGGGGCTTGAACAGCTGGTTCCTCGTGGGGGGCGGGGCTTGAACAGCTGGTTCCTCATGGGGGGCGGGGCTTCTCCTTTTCCTCCATGACTCTGAATCATCAGATTTTCTCTGATCATGTGTCCAGTGTCATTTTTCTGCCTGTGACGCACGTTAACGAACTAAAAACGACATGATGGAAGCACGGAGTCTGTATTAACCCATGAAGAACCAGTGTGACTAATATTATGTCAGCTCCCAAATTAATTTCTTTCTCCATTTAACCTTTCCTACATTATTTACCACCGTTTTATTATAACACCATCTACTGCATTGTGCTTTTTTTTCTATGGAAATCATCTATTTTCGTATCTTTGATTCACTGATCATGTAAATATTCACCAACCTTCATATTGTGGTGGAAGGTTATATCAACTGGTAACATAATGACTCACACTATAAGGCACACGGTCACAGAATAATTATTTTTTTAATGAGTTTTCATATATAAGGCACACTGGACTATTAGGTGCACTAAGTCAAATCACAAGATAAAAGGTTAAAATTATGACATAAAAATAAAAAAATTCCCACCCACTAAGCACAACCAGAATGAATCCACATAGAAACTACACTGTGGTTTTGGGGGAAAATCAAAGTATTTTAAGTGTGCCTTTTAGTCCAGAAAATATGGTAATAAAATCATGAGCTCATAATAATAATGTAATAACTTATACAGTAACTCATAATGTAATAATGGTTTATGCTGTGAGAACAGATGCATTATCTTTTATTTTAATTTTATTTTTTAATCTTTGCCATTACTGGTTAAGTAATGTTATTACATTATGAGTCCATTATTATATTATGAACCTCTTAAATGTAATAAGTTGTTATTATGAGCTGTTCTGAGTTGCTACAAGGGTTATTTTATCAGAAAGTGACTTTCAGTCAAATCTATACTGACTGAACATAAACCCAGTGATCAATGTTGTAGAAGATGACAGTGTTTCCATGGTAACTACAGAGACTGAACGTTCAAATGGATCATATCTGATGACCATGAAAGATAACAAACATTTGCATTTTACACTAATTATTTACGAGTGCTGTCAAACGCTTAATTTTATTTTTAATCAGATTAATCACATGGTTGCTTTGGATTAATTTGCATTAATCATTTAAATGTTTTATTTTATTATTTGCGTTTTATTTCACATGAACAAACACTAAAAAATAAGTCACTGTCCTTAAGCACAGACTGTGAGTACTGTTTCCATATTTAGTTTCATATAAGTCTGTTCACTTCTTTTATTGATTAATAATAGTTTTGGTTCATGATTATCTCCGAGCATAGATGTTTTGTTTTTGTTTGTTTTTTTTTAGGCAGAAAACAGCCACAGTAAATCACCTCCATGTTCTGGACAGTTTGTGTCGTCAGTAGTTGAAGTAAATATTAGTGCTGTGTCACATGATTACAATTTTTAAACAGATTAATCACAGAGTTGAGTTGAACTAATTTAGATTAATTATGATCAAAACACTTTTTTATGTTGATCAACTGTTTTGTTTCACGGAGGGGGGGGGTACTAAAACAAAAAAAAATAGTCTGATAAAAACAATACAAAATATGCTAAAGTTCTCCCAAAAAATAGAAATTATCATTAAAAAAAATTAAAATTGACGCATCTAAAACATGTTCAAAAATCTATATTAAATCTATATTGATTGCATTTAATTTTGCAGGAGTAAACAGACTTAAGAAGGAAGTGAATATAGCTGCAACTAATGTGCCAACCTCAAGTTTCTATGACAACCTGTTCTTGAATTAGAGCAAATAATGTGATTTTGACCTTTCTGTTAAATGCGACCTTGACCTTTGACCTTTTGCAATATTGATAATTTGGTTATGTGTCAGTGTGTGTAATATTATGATAATATATCCAGTATTGATTAAATTATAGTCTCATACGTCTATGTTTGACACAGTGTTACACAAGTTAATTTTGCCACATATCACCTTAAACCAATAGTTTTTGAGCTCTCTGGAGGTCAAAGGTAACAACACCAAATATGGGAATTGTAGAAATATTTATTCCACATTGTTTGGTACCAATATGAAAGTTCTGTGACCCTCTGTTCTTGAGTTATGACTGATAATGTGATGTTGACCTTTTTAGTTAATTGTGACCTTGACCTTTGACCTTTACTCAAATGGATCATTGCATCTTATCTGTCTCTGCAGACAGACTGACAGATTCCAATAATCTGACCCAACCAATGTAGGGTGAGATTAGCATATTTGTTTCAAACTAGGTGACACATTGGCCTAGTGCTAGCATTGGCCTAGTGCTAGCATTAGCCTAGTGCTAGCATTGGCCTAGTGCTAGCATTAGCCTAGTGCTAGCAGAATCTCAGACTGTGTGCTTCATGTTAATGTGGTATTTTAAACTGGAAGTACTTTGGTGAAAAGACAATTTTCTTGCAAAGTGTGCAAAACGGTGTGGATTAGCTGTTCTGTATTTCTCACAAAAAATACACAGACACAAAAATTGGTGGGGAAAAAAAATCTATACATACAAAACGTGCTAAAATTATGAAAATCCAAATTGTATTAAAAAACTCAAGAAAAATGGCGGGAAAAAAAGCAAAAATTTTTTCGTAAAATATGAATATAAGTGCAATTAATGTTTATTCAACACAACAAATGCACACAACTGTTCCATTTAATTGCATTAATTAAAAAAAAGATTAAACACGATGATGGATTAATCTTTTAATGTGTTAATTTTGACGACTTTATATTGACAGGATTAATGAACAAAGTTGAAATCAGTCACTGGATGTTTGGATCTTTATGGGTTAATCACACAATCAGTTTGGCAGCTTGTTTCTCAGGGGGGCGGAGCTTGTTTCTCAGGGGGGCGGAGCTTTCCCTGGTCTCCATGACTCTGAACGTTCTCCAAATCTTCACTGATTGTTTGGTGTCGTTTTTTCGATCAGTGACGTGATCGAACTGTGGCCATGGAAATCTGATAAATGTATTAATCAGATAATTGCAATAATCATGTCTGATATGTTTACATTTGCTGTATTTATTTGTGCTGTCAGATGATTAAAATGTTTTTAATCAGATTAATCAAAGGGTTGGATTAATTTACAGAATCATTAAATATTCACTTTTTATTT
>CM035795.1:3229229-3234229 GCA_020466265.1 Siphamia tubifer
GGGTCTAAGGACAGGGGGATAATAAAAATAAATAACAGTAAACACATCCCAACAAAACAAAATTCAATTCAATTCCAACCTTCACATGTGGTGCACCATAGACTTTAGTGTTCTTTTAAATACATGTAAATTTGGTAAATCCCTCATCTTTTTTGGTAAAATTGTTCCAGAGTTGCGAAAGACCTGAATAAAACAGACTTGTCAATTAGTTCTTGGTTGATTCTGTCTTTTCCATTATTGTATTTACTCAAAACAATAAAAAGGTCAAATAAAAATGACAGACAAAAAATTGAAATACATTTATTTTGTGCAAATCATGTGATTTATTAAAAATGTAATGTATTTGGAAATATAAAATACACAACAAAAGGAAAAAAACCATGTCTTTCTTCTTTAGAGACAAAATAATAAATGTATTCAGACGTTATATCAGTCTCAACATGTTTTAAAGGTTTAAAACTATGACAGTAAATGGATGTAGATGCTGTTGGAACATGTAAAGTTAAAGTCACAGGAAATAAACCTGTCAGGAATGATGCGTTCACTGACCCCATCAGTGAACTGTGATTCTGTTTCATGTCTTTTCTTTTCAAGGTTCCTTTATTATTATTTTTTCAGATTTATTCAGCAGAAAAAATGATTGTATTTGGTATAAAAAAAGTTTCCATCCACACCAACACTGATCATTATCTGACTTCTGGATTCAAGTAATTATATTAACTATTAACTGATTAAAGCTGCATGATATTAGAAAAACTGGCATTGAGGTTTTCTTTTTACCCTGCGATATATATATATATATATATATATATATATATATATATATATATATATATATATATATATATATATATATATATATATTAAAAAAAATCCTCAGCAGTAAATAACAGCTGTGTGGTGTCGACACAAACGGATTAATGGTCGACACTGAACATATGTTTGTCATCCTTCTGAAGCTGTAATAATTAAAAATAAATATAAATAAATGAATTAAAAAAATATATTTTTTAAAATGCATAAATAAAAGAAATAAATGCATAAGTATATCAGAGTTCATATGTTTTGAAAAAACCTGGAAAAGTTTTGAAGAAAAGACCCAGAAAGTTTTGGAAAAGCATAATGTTTTACTTCTTCCCACTCTTTTTGTACAAAAAAAAGAAAAAGAAAAATGTTGACCACGATGTTTTGATGATTTTGTGTGATAGAAATAAAATAAATTGAATGAATGAAGTGATAACACAAAAACTGTTTGAATGAAGTGAATAAAAAGTTTATTTCACATCGTCTTAACCTTAACGTTCTATTCAGTGAACATGTGGTGAAGTGGGTGTGGCCTAAAATCTGCCCGAATTAAATATAAATGTCAGGAAAGTGTGGATTTAACGATATGTGTCTTCACTGGGACATGAACATAAATGTTAATTTAATCTGGAACCACATATTGTCATTCATTTTATTGTTAAACTTCTGAGGGTAAAGTTTAATACAACACTTTAACTTTTTATTCTGATCATTTAAAGTCCACTTGTATTTTTAGAAGTCATAGAAATGTGCCCAAAAGTATTGGTTAAAGTGTGTATGAACCCTGGTATATGAATAAAGAAAAAAAGACAAAAAGAAATACAAAAATAATTTACAAAAATTAATTAATAAACCAAATACAAAATAATAAAAATTTAAAGAAATAAAACAATAAATAAAAAGAAATAAAGACAAATAAAAAATAAAATAAGAATAATTTCAGTTTCATTAAATAACAGTATGTATGTATATATATAGAGCTTCATTTGATTTATTTCAGTCTTTTACGTCTGCGCATGTGTAAAAACAAAAGCTTCGAAACACTGCAAAAAATTTAATGTGATCATAAAGTGTATTTTTCTCATTTGTAGTCCAAATATGTCATCATATTTAAAATCAGACAATCACCTAAAGAGGAACTTTTCAGTCCGATAGAAGACTGAAGGTCTGGAAAATCTTTATTTTATTTTCACTGGTTCCAGAGAAAATAAATAATAAAAATAATTAAAGCTGCAAGCAGCATTGGATCGGGACCTCGACTTTACGCGTGGATTTCGTCCCATGCCATAACATGTTATAACCCTCATATCTAAAAATTAACAAATTATACTCCATAATATGGCATTTTCATCAAAGTTTCAGTCAAAGCAGCTCCTGTGCTGGAGCCATTCACACAGAAGTTCTGCCCTGTATGGAGAGAAGGGGGCGTGGCCGGAGCACCGCATGTATGTGTAGAGCAGTGGGAGAGTGTTAGCCAATCAGCTGTCAGCGTTAGAGGGTGTGGCTGTATCTAGGTGTGAGAGAGGGAAAATGGAGCAAAGTATATGTCACATACATTGTGTATATAAAACATACATGTACACTGTGTATATGCCATACTCTGTGTATATGCCATGTGTGTAGGTCATTCCATATATATATATATGTGTGTATATAGGTTTGTGTATGTGCCCACACCGCATATATATGTGTTGTAGGTGTGAAAAACATGTTTTTCTTGTGTCTGTATGAGAGAATTTGCCTGTCAATCATGTTAAAGCTCCTCCCACAGTCTGTTCAACTTCTCTTCAATGTTTGCACCTGTTAATCAAAGCTGCTCCGTTGCCATGGTAACGGCCCCCACCTTTTTTCTCCTAGACAGACGCACTGGCTTTCAAGCTAAATCTTACCTCCGAACTGCTGCCATTTTTGAGAGATCCATGAATGCTAGCTGAAAACTAAAATGATTGTGAGTGGCAGGAGGCTTTGAGGAACACGTAGATGTATTCATTTCCCCTGTAGGGTCAAAAATGACAGAGATTTGTCAGTTTTAAAAACACTAAAATCAGAGAAATTACATAATTTCTTTGATCCAAATTAACATGGGAGTGAATGAAGGCTGAGACCAGACATCCCCCCAAACTACTGAGTCTCATTTAAATTTTAAATTAGCTGGATCTTCCAAACCTGGTTTATATTGTTCCTAGGTAGTATGACTACATTTCTGGAAAGTTTCATTCACTTGCTGTTTATGGTTTCTCATATTTTGCCATTTTCAAAGTTTGACTCAAAGAAGTTCCTCTCCTGCACCTACACATAAGCATTGTGCCAAATAAGGAAGTGAAGGGGGCGTGGCCATTTCCACCACCTCGGAGAGCGGCCCTGAGTTTGGGGGAAAATTTGGAGGAGAGGAAAGAAAACTAAAAATCTCCCAAACCGTAAATTTGATATCGAAAACTCTTATTGTGGCGACTTCTTCTCATGTCACTGATTCTCACAATATGTCATATGTAGCAGATCTTTTAATTAAAATTTTTAAGTTTCGGCTATTGCAACTATCCTGGCCCGGAAAAAAAAAAAACTACAAGAGATACAAAAAAGATTTTTGCAAGTTTTATGTTTCTCAGTCAGCTCTATCCTTTGGTACTATTTTTAAATCTCTGTGACAAACAGCTTCGGAGGAGTTTTTACGATTTCCAAACAAGTTCAGATTGTGAACTTTCTGTAGGAGATAGACCATAAGTACCAGCGTATGAATTTTTCGGGCAGTTACAAGGAAAATTTTGGCGTTGGTTTCATGTCTCTACGCCAAGCGGTTCAGGTTTTAGGTTTTTGAGGCTTTTACATTGAAAGGCAAATTGTGAACTTCCTGTCCAAGATAGGTGGGTGGTATCAGCGTATGAAATATCGGGCTCAATGAGACGCACGCGCCAGTGTCCGTTCTTTTCTCGATAAAATTAATATTATGGGATGGAATCACATTTTTTCTTCATATTTAATTACATTTGGCAGGCCCGCCTGCATGTTAAGGGGGTCATCTGCCAGTCTAAAGAAGCGTAGAGCTGAAAAAGCGTTTTTGCCAAAAAAAAAAAAAAAATCGCAAATATCCATTGCGATATCTCCCAAACCATACTTCAAATTGAAAATGTTTTGCACTAGTTGATGCATACATACATGTTGGTAGAATCTTAAATTTTAATTTTGAGTGTCGAAGGTCGCAAATGGCATAGCTCGGAACGCAAAAACTACACAAGTTTTTAAAAAGTTATATACACAACTTTTTGGATTCACCAGTTCCTCTTTAATTTGGTACCATTTTTAGGTCTTTGCGACAAATGCCCTATGAGGAGATAATTTTTGAGTGTTTCCATTCACGCAGTTTTTCATAAAATAATAGCGATATTCCTCAAATTTCAATAAAGAATATTTGCACTTGGAACGTGTTTCCATTGACAGTTGTTCTACGCCGGAGTGACGTAACGCTGGTGAAATATCATCTTAGAAAACTAACTAAATTCCAAGTCGACTCTGCCCTGATGAGTGTGTTTCATCATTTCTTTTATCGAGTCTGTGACGACATTTTATTTTATATGTTGGTTTCAATCCTTGAGGTTGAAAGAGAGAAGGTTGTTAGTGTGAGCAGTAAAATAATGCACCAGTAAACAACATTCTATCTTGCATTTCTATTCCCATCCATTACATGAACAGTTTCAATATCTACCATCTGGTTCAAACTAATAGATTTAAACCCTCCTTTGTTCCTGCTGCTGCAGATTCCACTGATGGAAGATTCACTTTTCCATGTGCTCGATATGACGCTGCGTTCTTCTGCCGTCTCTAAAAACGACACTAATGTTTTTCTACTGAATTATTTCCAGAAAAGTCTCCGTCTCCTCCTCTGTCTGTGTGTATTACACCTTTGAGATTATTATTCTGTATTTGGGGCGGCCATATAACTGAAGGGTTGGTGGTTCGATTCCCACTCTGTCCTTGAGCAAAGACACTTCACCGTCCTGCCTCCAGTGTCATTCACACTGGTGTATGAATGTTTGGTGGTGGGAGGGGCCATAGGTGGTGGTGGGAGGGACCGTAGGCACAAAATAGCCGTCAGTCTGTCCCAGGACAACTGTGGACACATATGTAGTTCACCACCACCAGAGGGAGCATGTGAGAGTGAATGAATAATGGGTCACTAATGTGAAGCACGTCGAGTGGCC
>CM035795.1:3236729-3246729 GCA_020466265.1 Siphamia tubifer
CACAGTGTTCTCTAGGCCCAGGAGCTTCTCCAGGTGTCGTCGGTGTCTCTGCTGCAGGACCTTCACCTTCTTCTGCAGCTGCAACACCATGACCTCCAGCTGACGACGACTGACGCTGTTCCTATGGTAACTGTGGACACACAACCACTGTGAGGACACGCCAAGACGAGAGACGCTGCTGCCGTCCAAGACTTTTTTTCTGCTCATGTTTCAGTTTGGACCAAAGTTAGGATCATTTACCAAAACTAAGACTGAAAAAAACATTTTCATTTACTGAAAAAAAAACAAAAACTATAATTAAAATAAAAAAAAAACAATAACTGAAACTGTATTGTGTCTTTATAAAAGTAAAACATTAAAAAATTCTGGATAAAATTCCCTTCATTTTAATCTGATGTAAAGTATGTATGAGATTTATGTTAATACGACATGGAAGATAAAAGATGTGAAAAAACTGAAACAAATACAAAAACTAAAAAAAGGAAAACTAATAAAAACAAACAAATCTATGAATTAAAACTAAATGAACTAAACTATTCAAACCTTGGTGTGGACACAGAAGCTTTGATCAGACACTGACTATTTTCATCTGCCTTAGTGGAGGTCTATTCTAGTTTATAAAATAATTAAACATTTATTAATAACTCAACTAATAACCAACACTTGTTCTGTCCTCAATAAAATAAAACAAATGACTAAGAAATTCAACTAAAAACAACTAAATAATCAACAACAAGGTGTGTATATATATTATATATATATATATATATATATATATATATATATATATATATATATATATATATATATATATATATATATATTATATATATATATATTTGAATCTTTATGTTCAATTTAGTACCATTTAATACCTTTTTTAGTACCTTCATATTTTTAACAACCACCACAACACTGAGGTTAATCAGAAAACTTTTACGACATGTACGCAGATTTTAACGTCCAACATTACTTAGTAACACACAGGACATAAATTTAAACTTGAGTGTTCCTGTTATGCATTTTTAAAAAGTTCATAAATAGTTTTCTGAAGTGAAAGGTTAAACAACTGTGAGAAGTGGTGGAAATATATAAAAATATGATTAGTTTAAGCAGAACACACTGTGAAGGTTTATGTAATGTCCTCATCTGAACCTGAGTTACTGAACAACACACACACACACACACACTAACCCCACACACACACACACACACACCCACCAACCCCACACACACACACACACCAACACACATACATATATATATATGTATATATATATATATATATATATATATATATATATATATATATATATATATATATATATATATATATATAACAATTAATCGAGTTAATCACAATTAACGATTCTTTTTAATTGTGATTAAAGCATTTTGTCATTAGTAACATTCTAACATCTAATAATAATCTAGATGCAAACGACAAACGTATGCAAACTTTACTGATAAGATTTTTTGATTTGATCCAAATGGAACTTTTAATGTTCATTAAATGTTGTGTTTGTAATGTGTCACTTTTTAAAACACCACGGACACCCTGAAGAAAATAAGAAAAAGAAACAAAAAACAAAGAGGATTTGTAAGAGTGAATCATCAAAGGTTAAAGGTCATGGACACACTGGTCTGGACTGTGGGTCTAACTGGGTCTGAACCATCAGGGCTAGTGTGGGTCCACGAACCCGGGTCTGGACTCACCAGTGCTCCTCTAGCTGCCGATCTGGACACTCAAAGCCACCGTCCTCTTCCTCGTCCTCGTCCTCCTCCTCGTCTTCCTCCAGCCTCTTCATCTTCAGGGCCGCGGCTGAAGGCGGGACGTGTTTGGACACGATGGGCAGCGTGGACGTGATGGGCTCGGAGCTCAGGGAAGACGACAGCACCGTCTCCGGGGAGAAGACCACCTGACCTTCACACGGTAACACGTTGGGGACGGTCTCGAAGTAGGCGAAGACTCTGGGACGCTCGTCTGCGCCGGCGTCCTGGGCCGCGTCTGCGACGGGGCCGTGGACCTGCGTGAAAAAGGCGGTGATGCCGTCCACCAGCGTCTCCTCCTGACCTTCAGACAGCAGCACCACCTCGTACTCGTCTCCGTCGCTCAAATCCTCCACGGTCTGGAAGAACACCGACGGCAGCTCCGCCTCTGTCCGCCGTGCGCCTCCTGACACCCGGACGCCGTCGTCCCGCTCTGCGCCTTCGCTCGGCCCCAGGAGCCCGGTCGGGCCCTGCTCCGACGGGGCCGCGGTGACGTCATCCAGGTGGAGCGTCACCGCTCGGTCATGTGACACCGTTACGCTTTGGTTCCCGTCGGCGCAGAAGCGCTTGGCTTTTCTTTCACCGTGTTCAGACGCTTTTCGTTTCTAAAAGGAAAGAGGAAGACGAGGATTAGAGTTCAAGTCCATCAGGTCTAATCCTGATCCACCTGCAGAACCACGGAACACCGACAACGGAAACATTTCCTGAAAATATCACAACATTTACACTGAACTGAAAATGGACTAAGCTGACGTTAAAGGAGGAAAAGGTTTTCATTTTTACTCTTGTTTAAAAACCCCTTCACACTCTGATTACAATCAATTAATTAAAAGATCTAACAATAAAATATATAGAGTCACCTGTGGAACAGACACAAGTGAAAAAACACCATCGAATTATTTAGATTTAACACTGATATGTCAATCAAACTCATCTGACATTTGTCCTAGTACAGGAAATGAAGCTAAAGCTAGGCTAGTTATATTAGCACTAGTACAGGAAATGAAGCTAAAGCTAGGCTAGTTATATTAGCACTAGTACAGGAAATGAAGCTAAAGCTAGGCTAGTTATATTAGCACTAGTACAGGAAATGAAGCTAAAGCTAGGCTAGTTATATTAGCACTAGTAAGGGAAATGAAGCTAAAGCTAGGCTAGTTATATTAGCACTAGTACAGGAAATGAAGCTAAAGCTAGGCTAGTTATATTAGCACTAGTAAGGGAAATGAAGCTAAAGCTAGGCTAGTTATATTAGCACTAGTACAGGAAATTAAGCTAAAGCAAGGCTAGTTATATTAGCACAAGTACAGGAAATTAAGCTAAAACCAGGCTAGTAACATTAGCACTAGTACAGGAAATGAAGCTAACGCTAGGCTAGTTATATTAGCACTAGTACAGGAAATGAAGCTAACACTAGGCTAGTTATATTAGCACTAGTACAGGAAATTAAGCTAAAACCAGGCTAGTAACATTAGCACTAGTACAGGAAATGAAGCTAACGCTAGGCTAGTTATATTAGCACTAGTACAGGAAATGAAGCTAACACTAGGCTAGTTATATTAGCACTAGTACAGGAAATGAAGCTAACACTAGGCTAGTAACATTAGCACTAGTACAGGAAATGAAGCTAACACTAGGCTAGTTATATTAGCAGTAGTACAGGAAATGAAGCTCATGCTAGGTTATATTCGTACTAGTCCATGGTTTCTCATGGGTTCTGTTGTGTTCTGTTGGGTTCTGACCTCTCCCTCGTGGAAAAGCGTGGGCACGGCGTCGTTCTGTAGGTACCGGATCCCCCATCGCACCTTGAAGCTGGACGGTCCAAAATGCTGGTGGCAGATGTACTGGTGTCGAGACGGGGTCCAGTTCTGGCGGCCCATGTTCCTCAGCCACAGCTGCAGCCGGTCCGGGTCGTGGAGGGGAAACCTAGGACACCGGGACCACATGTGAGACCAGATCCCAGACTGTGGATCCAACACTAAACTGTTCACAGGCATCATGAGGAACGATGGAAGTATTTATCAAAGTCATATTTACACTGTTGACTCATATTGGTGTCAGTCTGTTGTGTTAATATGTTCTGTTCCCTGCTATGGTTTAGTGACAGGTGAAGGAAAAACACAAGAGAAGACAAGAGAAAGGGATAAAACAAAAATGGAGGAGGGAGAAAACAGAGGAAAAAGAAAAAAAAACTAAGAAAAAAGGCAGAAGGACGGGGAACAAAACAACAAAGAAAAAGATGAAAAAAGTTAAAGAAATTTAAAGGAAAAAAGGAAAGAGAAGGAAAAAAAATATGGTAAAAAACAGAAGGTGGATATTTGGTCAAATTTATGGAGGGTAAAAGAGGGAAAAAAAGAGATAAAAATAATATTTTTCAAACATGTTTTTATCAGAGGTGGTTAAAGTACTCACATTTTGTACTTATGTAGAAGTACATCTACTTATGTGGAAAAATACTCTGGTTAAAGTACAAGTACTGATTCAACTGCTTTACTGAAGTAAATGTTAAAAAAAAAAAGTACAACTTCTCAACTGTAAAAATAAAACTGCATTTTGTTTTGATGTGGATGAAATAATATTTATTTAAACAGGAAAAACAAAAGACAAACTAAATAAATCTAAATAAATATCCAAAAATAAAGCCTTTAAAAGTTAGTTTGTAGATGATGTGTTTTATTGGGTCATGGTGAGTATGGTACATTTAAGAAAAAATAAAAAGTCATAAAGAGGAGATTCATAAAAAAAGAAAAAAAAAACACATAATTTTAAGCTAAAAAAAAAAAATCCAAATTTCAGATCAAAAGTAAAATCATAAGATTAAAGTCAAAATGATGATATAGTCACAATTTCTGATTTATTTGACTTTGACTGTTACATTTGTTTAGTTTGAGAATGTAAAGAGTATAAAGTACTCTTTACATTTATATAAATATATGTACTTTATACTCTTTACATTTATATAAATATATGTACTTTATACTCTTTACATTTATATAAAATATATGTACTTTATACTCTTTACATTTATATAAATATATGTACTTTATACTCTTTACATTTATATAAATATATGTACTTTATACTCTTTACATTTATATAAATATATGTACTTTATACTCTTTACATTTATATAAATATATGTACTTTATACTCTTTACATTTATATAAATATATGTACTTTATACTCTTTATATTTATGTAAATATATGTACTTTATACTCTTTACATTTATATAAATATATGTACTTTATACTCTTTACATTTATATAAATATATGTACTTTATACTCTTTACATTTATATAAATATATGTACTTTATACTCTTTACATTTATATAAATATATGTACTTTATACTCTTTACATTTATATAAATATATGTACTTTATACTCTTTACATTTATATAAATATATGTACTTTATACTCTTTATATTTATATAAATATATGTACTTTATACTCTACATTCTCAGAATAGACTCATTACTTTTTCAAACTAGACAAATGTGTCTTCAGAGGGAAAAGTCAGTAGAGAGAAACTGTGACTTCATTTATTATCGTTATATAAATATTATCTCACAGTTTTGACTTTATCAGTAAATCAGAAATTGTGACTTTGTGAATTTTGACTTTTGATGTCATAATTTTAAGTTTTTCTCATAAAACTCATATAATTCTGACATTTTTCCCATTTTAAACTCCTATTTATAACTTTTGAATCTTTCCTAAATGTCCTGTCCATGACCCAATAAAACACACTATATACAAAGTAATTCACTTTCAAACGCTTTATTTTTGGATATTTGACATTTTCTGTTTTTTTCTGCTTAAATAAGTATTATTTCATCCATAGCAAAAAAAAAAGGAAGTTGTACCTTTTACTTTATTACAGTTGAAAAGTTGTACTTTTCAACTTTTACTTCATTATTTTTGAATCAGTACTTCTATTTTCATCAGAATATTTTTCCACACAAGTATTTGTACTTCTACTGAAGTACAGGGTTTGAGTACTTTTACCACCTCTGAATATCATGTATTATATTTTTAAACCTGTTTATAGAGGCTCATTGTCTCCAATTCGTCGATAAAAGCTGAGGAACAAACGCCTGTTTATGTAAATGTAGTGAAATCCTGCAGAAAACACAGTTAGTTTTGTTACTGAGCTCAAACAGTCTTACTTGTAGAAGCTTTTCCTGGTCCCAGATCCAGATCCAGACCCGGTCCCGGTCCTACAGTTGGGGACACAGCAGTATTTGGGCATGTTGGCTCGGTCCGGTGGGTCCTGGTGTGGTCTACAGATCCAGGTAGTTCACAACAAGGTGAAACGCGTGTTTTATTTGTCATCGCGCGGCGCATTACTGACGCGAAGACGATCAGCTGTTGAAGATGGTGACGTCATACGAGCGCGACGCTGACACGAGGATGAAATGACATGAGATTAAAATACAATTAACTTTTTCACTAATTGTGTTTTCACAGTATAATTATGGCAGTATTTTATGATCATACTGAAGAACAAACAGATGATATTTATGTGATAAACTATCGGTCGTTTAGAGCAAAAACTGTCATTGACAAATACTGATGCGTTTACAGTAACTCGGAATTTTTATTATTCTTACCGTATTATTATTCTTATTCTTTCCGTAGCTCTTGCGCAATCCTCCTCCCCTACTCTCTTTTTTGAACGACTAAAACGTTCTCATAACCTAACTTCAACTTGTTTTCTGTTCAAACGTAGTAGCTTCCTTTACGTTTGTGTCAAATGTGCGTTTTGCTTTTTATAATAAGAGCTCTTATTTAGAGTAAAAATGACTACCCCCGCCCCCTGTTGACATTTCATCTTTATACCTATGATAGTTTGCCTCTTTTATAACGTATTTTCCCCCAAAACATTAAGAAATAACAGATATTAAACACAATGACAGGTTTAGCTTCACCCTTAAAATGAAATTATTCAGTGTGGAACAATTAAAACGATGATAACATGTAGGGGTGATTAAACAGTGTCATTATAATAAAATTGCGATGAAAAAAACAATATCTTTGCATATATATATATATATATATATATATATATATATATATATATATATATATATATATATATATATATATATATATATATATATATATACATAAAATCAATTAAATGCTCAAATACATTTCAATACATCAGAACAATTAAAGTTTATTTTTTCTTCTACTTTTTTTCTTCTTTGTCTACTGCATAATAGCAATAATAATAGTAATAAAATAATAAATATTACGATTGATAAGAATGCTTGCTCGCTCACCTCGCTTGTCATCTGAACCTGCTTTATCCTCACTAGGGTCACTGGGGGCCTAATCCAGCAGGTGAAGGCGGGGTCAGAGGTCACCCTGTATGAGTCTCCAGTTCATCTCAGGACTGAACATATATAGACAAACAATCACTGTCACATTCACACCTATGGGTGATTTAGATTAACCAGTTAACTAGTTAACCAGTTAACCAATCAGTGCATGTGTTTGGATGGTGGGAGGAGCCAGAGTACCTGGAGAAAACCCACGCACGAGGAGAACATGTAAACTCCACACAGAAAGGTCTGGTTTGGGATTCGACCCAGGGACCTTCTTGCTGTGAGGCACGAGTGCTTATTGATAAGAATGTAATTTTCATATTAAAATTAACAATAAATCCTTGCTCTCTCATTCTCAGGTCCCTCCGTTATTTATTTATTTATTCAGTCACTCATGCTTTAGAGGACACATATATGGTAATTTTCAGTAATAATAAACAAAAAACTATGTAGAAATGTCCGTTTTATTTATTTATGTATTTATTTATTAATTAATTAATTCATTCACTCATTCTTTACAAGATACATATGTGGTCATGTTTCGTATTTTAAAAAAATCTGTAGAAATATCCCTTTATTTATTTATTTATTTATTTATTCAGTCACGCTTTACAAGATACAAATATGGTGAGTTTAAGTAATTGAAAAAAAAAAAAGTAGAAATGTCCTTTACCTGTCATTCATGTCATGACCTTTGACCCAAGTCAAGATGGGTCCTCGTGCTTGTTTCCCGAAACTAGTAAGTTTGACATCAATCTTTTTTTCGTCATACTTTTAGTGAATGTTACGAGAGGAAACAAGTTGCTCCTGTGGATAAAAATAAACCTTTTGGTCTGTTTTTACACTTTTATTGGTGAGTTATTCACAGACATTATTCAGATATTTCAGAAGAACTGTTTTTTTTGTATTAGTTTTGTGTAAAACAAAGAGGGACAGTTCAGTTTTTGATTTGATTTATTTGACTGAAAATGCAAAAAGTATTTAAAGCCAGGACAAAAAAAAGCCTAAATTACTTGTTTCCATTGTGGTCCATTACAAAAATCAAATACATTAACAATTTAAAACAACAGTAAAAGAAATAAAACATGTTTTGATGTGGTCTCAGTTGAGTTTTCCAACCTGTGTTTGTACTCACTGTGTTTCTGTTTCCAGGTTTTATTTCATTCACAACGAACAACGTGAAAGACCTTTAATTTTTCCTGTGGTAAGTTATTTACTACTGGGACATATATTGACTGTACTGTCTTTATACTCGGCACGAGGTCATAGATGGAGCGGAAGTAACAGAATCCAATATGGCGGCTACCGGGTCGGTACCCGCTGATCAATAAGCAATAATTTTCACTCTCGGATCAAAATCTGAAGCCTACGAGGCTGTTGATGTCTACAAGGGTTAAAGAGTTCCCGGTGGTGTTGTCTAGTAGATGAAAATAAAGCCCATGAATCTATTTGATGTATTTGGCAGAAGTAATATATGATATAATGTAGGTTTACAAGACAAGAGACAATAAAAGTTTATTTTGATCATAATATCAGTGTCATTATATTCTATCTACTATATATATTAGGCCTAGAGTCATTTTTCCATTCTTCTTATGATGCAATCACACTTTATTTTTGCAATTACTGCTTTTTATTGTTAGAATACATCATTTATTCACTTTTGGCTGATTTAAAATTCAGTAAATGAAGCTAAATAGATAGAAAATAATTCTGAAGTGTATCATGCCATGTTGGGTTCTGTTACTGACCCTGTCTTTATGGACAAATAGATGTTGGTGTATATATATATATATATATATATATATATATATATATATATATATATATATATATATATATATATATATATATATATATATATATGTGTGTGTATGTATGTTTGTGTATTTTGAATAAAAGCATAAACCTTTTGTTCAAACAATATAATTTTTTTTTCTTTCAACACATCGGATGTTTATCTTTGTTTGTGCTACCTTTTTCATATATATATATATAAAACTCTGAATTTTACAATCCATTTAGTTAATTTTTTTTATGTATCATTTCAGACTTTGCACATATTTCTTGTATTTCCTTGTTGTATGTAAGGAAAAGACAATGTGAAATATCTGAAATCTGCGCCCAAATGATCAAACCCTTATTGTAAACAGACATTTAGATATAGGTTAAATTTCCCTAAAGCTGAGAAAGAAAAGTCAGACCCCAAGTTAGTTAAGTCTGTATTGGGAAAAAAAATGGAATTGATTCAATTGTTATTGTCAAATTTTCTAAAGTGCTGTTTGTAGTCTGACCACTTGAGGGCAGTACAATTATTATCTCTGACACAAAACTAAAGTTCATTCAATGTTCACTACAGTAGAATAAAAGGTAATCTAATGGAAACACATAAGTCACAGGAAAAACCATCAGGAAATGTGTTCTTATAAAGGAATAAAAAGGGAAAAGAAACAGGAAAACAGATTATTATTCGAGGACGTGAGGTTTGAAGGTTTGAATGAATCCTCAGTGAAGACACATTTACCCACTGAGACCAATACATTACAACTAAAATCTAAATCTATATTTTCTTTTACTTTTAACACATTTCATACAAAATTGCTAATTAAAAACCATATTTTTAAAGGGTATTATTGGGGGCCTTTGAATGAATCAGACCTTTTACATGTAAAATGTAACTCTATTTACGAAAAAATTCACGATACAAAAACACTTCTGGAACAAATTAATTTCGTTAGTAGAGGTACCACTGTATATATTTCAGATCGCCACTCCCAATAATTCCTTATTTTTAAACTCATTAGGTCCCAAACAGCACAAATAGACAAGAGAAATAAAAAAATGCTTGTCATGTAAGAATTCGGGTCTTAGGGGGTTAAGTGTGATGAAATATT